>VZSZ01001648.1:376248-429091 GCA_013398815.1 Ibidorhyncha struthersii | reverse complement strand
GGGTGGTGGTGTTGTACAGTGGTCTCATTTCAAGGGACGGCTCATAAAGGTGTTGCCTCAGCACCAGCCATTGCCCAGACTTCACAAGGTCATTGCTGCAAGCCCCGACGAGGAGGATCCCAGCGAGCGCTGACAGCACGCCCAGTTCAAAAGGCCCGAGTGGCACCGAGCAGGCGGTATTGTTACCCTGAAGGTATAAAGAGCAGTTCTGAATTATCCCGTGCCCCCCAACTGGTGTGAGAGGGGAACTAGTTCATGGTTGTGGACACAACCTGCCTTTACGTGCTCGTATTGCATCTTGGAGAGAACGGCTCCCTCCGGACTGACGCTGCTCAGTGCTACTGTACGTGGATGTCTATTCATAGGAGGTTGCTCATGTCCCAGCTTGTAGGGAGAAGTTCTTGTGACACTGGAAATGGTCTTTTGCGTATTTGCTGCCCTGGGTTGAACCTTTTGTTTGCTCTTGGTGGCGGTAAGGCACAGAACATCTTAAGGGAGCTGTGTCTCATCAGTGTATATTTATCAGCAGTTGGTGAGTTTTTAAAATACCCAAATTCCCAGTGGAAGGTTCATTTTCAATTCATATTTGTTCTGTCCCCACAGCATATTTATAAGTTTGGCATGAGTCACTGCATCCAAATTGCGCGCTGCCTGTAGCCTTAAATTAAATTCTCTGTGAATGTGATTTTCACGCAGAATAAAACAAAATTCAGTGTCAAATCTGTGAGCTCTACACTGTGTGTCCACCAATGTTAGAGTTGGTAATCACAGTGGTACCAGTATGTGTGTGCGTGTCACTGGCTTTTAACTCTTCAGTGCCTCAGGCTGACTTTCAGGTGACTCGGTTGCAGGTTCGGTATCTGTTCATCGACTGCGTCAGCTTTTTGCAGCTATTCTGAGCACCGAGGAAAGACAGCAAGAACACTGAAGGGAGAGGAGGTAATGAGTATTGCTGCGAGGCGTGCATGGTTGTGCAGTGAAAGTCTGCTGGGTCGCTGATGTCCTTGCACACTTTTTCCCTGCCATTTTTTAAGAACGTATGGTTGGACTGGAACAGACTGGAATTTGGGGACTTTTGGTCTGTAATCCCGCCAGAGCCGTTGGCTAATACCTGGTGCTCGGGGGAAGCCGAGCCGGCGGGTGATTCAGTGCTGTGCATGTGGGAACATTCCTGCCCGACTCCGCTGGCCCGGAGTGTGAGAGCTGGATGCCCTCAACTCGCATAACTGCAATGGTTACTCACTCCTGACTCAGACCCCGCGTTCGGATTGAATTCACGGCCACCTGAATGTTTGGTGGTTTCCAAGCCATAACTGGAGCCGGCAGTAGGTCCTGATGTGCTGCGTGTGGGGCAGGTACTTTGAGGGGTGAGTCACGGGAAAAGCCAAGCGCTGCGGAGAGGTGCGAGTTTGGTTCGGAAAAAGGACTGAAGGACTCGCTGGATGTGCTGCTGAGACTGCGATTGGTGTAGACGTGCAGTTGAGATAACTTTCAGCGTTGCTGCAGGAGTGCAGAATTTTGCCTGAGTCATCCTGCGTCTGTAGGATAAGTTACAGCCTGCGCTTAGCCCTGCGCTTCCCGTTTTAACACCTATCAAGACAGATAGTTAAAAGCTATTTCAGGTATGTCTGCAGCTGCAGTCCCAGACAAACCCATTAATGCAAAACTCACAGAAAGGGAGGTGCTCGCTTTAAAAAGAGGAGTCGAATGGTGGAGATGACGGCTGGCTTCAGACCTTCGGGTTCACCTTGCGCAACGCTGAACCATGAATGAGTCTCAGCAAAGGAATGTAATCGTGTCTTCTGGTAATTAAAAGTCAAACTTGGATACCAGCCCATGTAAGAGCCCAAGTACCTTCGGGTACCGATTGGTAGAAAAATGCTTCCTTTATCTTGATCCGTGGTTAGTCTGATAATATTCTAGGCTTTAGAAAAACAAAAAAGGATGGGATGGGAAAAGGATAATCAGAAATGCTTAAGATGGGACTAATACAGGAAACACTCCTTTATTTAGAATGTATTTAGTTGGGTTTTATATTTTTGGAAGTATTTAGTAGTTTCTCTTCGTTGCTGTCTGTCCCAGCTAGCTCTTGCCCAGCAGGGCACTCATCCGTGTGCTTGACTTCAGATAAATAGACCAGTCCACTGACTGTGTCCCATCTACGGACGATACTACTAGATGTCATGGCATGAAAAGTTTTCAATTCTGTGACTACTTTAAATGAAGTTAGTTCAACTCTAGGAGAGAACCTGTTTTTGGAGGGTGGCTCATGTGACTGGCCCAGTCCTGAGCCTTACAGCCATAGGGACATCTCAGGTGCTTGAAGATGCACGGGTTTAAAGTTCTTTTTTGGTTGGGGGGGTGGATGGGGGGTGGGTCTTACTACAGAGTATCCGTCTTCTCTGTAGGCTGCTTTAGCAGATAGCGCTGGTAGATGTGGAGGCTGACCCCCAGGGAAAGCTGGGGTTGATAGCAGACAGAGAAATGGGAAACACTTCATTCCCTATTTCTGATTATCAGCGGGCACGTGATGAATAGTTGGCCAGTGGTTTGTTCTGTCTCCTTGTTTCCTTGAAAGGTAGTAATTGCGTTCTGCTATTAATTATTCCAGCATGAAATGCATGGCTTTTGATGGTTATTTTAATTGGTGGGGGCTGCCTGGCAACAAATGATGGAAACTCTTCTCTGTGTTGGTTGACCATAGATGTATTCCTCCCACAATATTTCTGTATTTATAATGTGGAACCAATCACTGACAGCACCTGTGATCCTTTCAGGGGTTGGAAAACACATAAAGTACAAAAAATACACTCTCATTAACAAGGTTTCTGCCTCTGTTTTTTATTTCTCTGTGAAAAACACAGAGAACTTAATCACTTTCTTGCATAGTTTTGTGTGTTTGGAATGCCACCTATTGTTTAGTGTAACAAGATTTGCTGAAATTTCCCTGTCCCCTTACCAGCTTCTATTACCTCCAGGTCTTGATTGTCTTAGTTTGAAACCCACATCTCTTGTGCATTTTTTTTCATCTTTCCCTTCTACTCTTTTCCCCCCCTCTTTCTTGTCTTCCCGTCCACCCATTTAAAATGTTTTCTTGGAACACATCTCGGTTTCCCCAAGGGAAAAGATTCCCTTGGGCTGCTGTTGAGTTCATCTCTCAAAGGGTAAGAAATCCAGATAATCCAGAACAGAGCGCACGCAAGTCACTGACATTATCAACAGATGTTTCTGTTTCCTATTTCCAGGTTCTGTAATTTTTAAGTATTACCTAAAAAGCAAAGGGAAAAACAGGTGGAAGGAAAAAATTGAAGAAGAAAATGAATGAAAGGAGATATGCATGGTTGGCTTCCTGTAATTTTAATGATTTAAGTTTCTGCTGTGTGTTGTCCCTATATATTTTGCAAAGTGTCTAGGCAATGCCTCACTAATGTCCTTGATCCTTTACTCCTCTGAAAGCTAGACCCCAGAATGCCATAGCTCTCTGAAATAATTTCTAAATTAATATACATCATCATCACTTCTTCAGCAATAAACCAACTCTGTCCCCACACATGCCAGTTAATCAGTTTTGTCCTTCAGCGCTCAGTAAATCAGTTCTTCCTCCCACAACCAAATGATCATTTATTTTCTGGTGCCTATCTCGGTAAATTTGGCCCTCACGCACAAACCTGTCTGTGTACCCAACTATGTCCATGCTCGTGTGTTAAGCCTCGCCTCTAGACACGTGTCACCTGGATACTCTCCTATCATTTGGCTGAATCTCTGTCTTTCCTTTGTCCTACCCTTTGGATTTGCGGATCTCACCATTACTGCTGTGGACTGACCCAAAGTGTGGTCGGTGGGCCACCATGACCTGGTGTGCTGGAAGGATTGAACTTGAATTCTTGTTTACTGCTTATTTCAAGGGGGAGATGACTGAAAACTCATTGATGTTCCACATCAGAAAGCAGCCTGGGTTTTGTCTTTAAATTAATTTTCCAGCTAAAAGGTTTCCACCGCCACCCTTCACCTCAAGGATGCTTTTACTTCTTGCAGGTTTAGAAAGCTGTTTCCCGTAAGAATCTTGCCATATACAAAACAAAACAAAAGATCTTTTTTTGGTAAAGTTTGTCTTCGCCTTTATAAAATAAAAAGAGGGGGTGGACTTTGGCATTCTGTCTTTCACGCTTTCTTCTGGCAGAGGATCTCCGCAAACGACAGGAGAAAAAATTCTTAGCTGAGAGGATCGCTAGGTTGGTGGTGACGAAGGGGTAAATCAGCCCCGTGAGTTGGAGGAGGAGGTTTTACTCCACTTGCTACAGGCTTCCTTGTCATCTTGGGCAGGTTGCTTTGCCTGTCTGGCTTTGCCCATGTGGAGATAATTCTTCTCACCAACCCCACATGGGGGATACTGTGCTGATTTCACTAATAATTTGAAATTTGGTGATCCTGAGGCTGAGGTACTGGAGACCTGGTAAGTCTTGTAAATTATTAAATAAATCTTGTTGTATCACAAATAGATGCGTTTGTTGGAGGAAACACTTGCAGTGTCTGGCAGCCAGGCCATACAGCTGCTGCAGCATGCTACTGAAAATAATTACTTGCTCAAATAATGCATATTTACAGTTTATGGAGGACCATTTTGAGGATTATATGTCATTAAATACACGGACTAATGTAAGATTTTAAAAAGACTGCTTTCCCAGCACTACTCCCCAGAGCCCTTAGTGCCTGGGCCACGTGAATAACGTTCCCATTCCTCTGTCCAAGCCCAACGTTGTGTTTTTAATTTATTTTAAGTATCCAAGGAATGCTGTCTCCAGTATTCAGAGGACTCTGAATCGGATGTGAGACACAAATGCACCAGAGAAGCTTATCAGAGAAACAGGCTTGGCACGAAGCCTACATAAACAACCATAAATTTTTTCTCATTTAAATGACGGGGCTCAGGAGGATTGGCCGATTATAGCTGCAGTGGGCCGTCCCTGGGCACTGAGGAAAGTGCTTTGGTGACCCCTGGTATTTGACATGAGCTGAATGTTTTGCTTGCTTATAAATTTACTGTTACAGAACTACCAGCTTGGTTCTGGTAAGTTGACTTCCACAGGTCACTGTCCAGAGTTGTTTACCAGCAGTGGATGTTTTCTCCTATCCTGGAACTTCTCAGGAAATTTTAGCTTGGTTTTAACTCAGGTAGGGAAGAGCTCTTGTTCCCAACCGCTCTTCTCTGCCTCTCTCCCTGAAAACACAGCACAGGAAGAAGCTCAGTAAATTTGATCTTAGCCAGAAAGCATTTTTCCCCCCTTCCAATAAATATCTCATTTCCTGAAAAATCCTGCTTTTGACCAGAACTTCTACTGGGACTTTTTAGATTTATCATCACTCATGGCCAAATCCATTTTCAATCAGTGTCAAAGCGTTCTTGACTTCGTGGAGAGCGGCATGAGCTCTTAGCTGGGCAGCAGGAGCCGGCTCCCGTCACGCTGATGTTAATGGTGTGGTTTGCCCTAGGTGAGCCTATTCCCTCTACTTGTGTAACAAGCAGGTAATTTTGCAATATAGCTTTGATTGTGAATGCTGTGCCAGAAATAGTAAGGAATTATTTCATGGTTTTACTGAGAAACCCCTCATATTTTACAGCATGAAACCTGTATGTGGGTGCCCTGCGTTGAACAGACACAAAAATAGGAAGTCTTCGTGCTTGCAAACTCGATCCCACAGTCTTGAATTGGGTACAGTAAATACTTTCCAAAAACAAACCGGAAGCAAACCCACACCATGACCTCCCTGATGACCAACGTCCAGCCTGTATTCAGTACTCCTCCATGTATAGGATGATCGACTCCATTTGGCAGCTGACAGGATGGGTACCTGATGGAGCGCGGGCAGCTGGCAGAGATGATGGGGTATGCTGTGGGGTCGGTGCTGGGCTGCAGAGGATGAGACCAGTCCGGACAGGGCTGAGACACGAGACGGAGACGCTCCATGCTGTTCCTTAAACAGTTGCCTTCTCTTGATAATCCACCCTCTCATGAGAGCTCACCAGCTTTCCTGGCTCAACATTCAAATAAATTAATGAGAATTATGTTCTTGAAGTGGTGGAGAAAGCGAGAGTTCGATAACTTTGGGTCTAGTCCTGTGTTCCTTGCCTACCCCAAACACCCCAGTGGGCTCAGGGCATGCCAGGAGTGAGGAGGAGTTCCTTCGGGAATGGCGTTGAGTGTTTGGTGGACACTTGGTACTCTCACTCCTCCTCTCATGGATGTTTAGTACTGGAGGAACGGGTCTGTCCTGTGGGCCTGGACCAGAATAACCTCCTACCATCATTTTGGGGTAGTGGGGGCTCGGATGCCTCAGCATTTCACCCGCAACATTGCTGCTGCTGGGCGATGAAGGGATCGCCTTGCAAGCTGAGAATGCAAAGGGCATTCCACCCTCTCTGTGGCCTGTCCCACAGAGCCCAGTGATCGGTGAAGGTGTAGCTCAGTAGGTTTGTGTTGCAGTCTTAGCTTGCGCGTGCCATGAGGAGAGCACTGTGGAAGCTGGCTGGAGGCAGGCAGTGTTGCTTATGCTCTCAAAGCATCTTCTGCCGAGCGGTTTTGCGAGCACCGCTGTCCTCTCGTGCGACTTGGGAGGAGTGCTTCGGCGCAGGAGGCTGTGGACAGCCGTGGCCTCTGAGATGGCCTTCCAGCCGGTTGTTTGTGAGGTTACTGGGGCCTCGCGAAGTCATGCCCGAAGTCCCTGTGAGTGCTTGGGGCGGGCTGGCAAAACCGGGTTTCCAGTCCCCGAGACACCGTCCCTTTCCTCCACCCGTGCAGCCCGTGGGGTGCAGGTGGCACGGAGGTGTTAGGTGCTTGGTGAGGAGTTCCCTCGCTGCTTTCTGCAGTCCTGCGCGTTTCTGTCTCTGCAATCTCCCTTTACAGATGCAAAACCCCCTGTATGCCTTCCCTCTCCTCTTCAGGGCCCCATCTAACCTCATCCTCACCTCCCTACCTGCTGTTGCTGCTTCTCCCCCCGTGACTGGGCTGGTCAGTGCCCAGCAGCGCCGTCCCTGCCCGCTCCCCCAGCCCAGCCTTGGCGTGGGACGGGGGTCCCTCCTCCCGCCTTCCCCAGGCGGGGGCTCTGTTTCCAGCACTGCTCCCTGCTCTCCGGGCCTCCTCCTCCTCCTCCTCTCCCCCTGGCCCCCAGCTGATTTTTCTTGCCTAAAACCATCAAACCTTGACTCTGTGTTTGCCACGCTCCTGTGAACTTGCACTGCGTTTGGAGTCGTAGCAATAAAAGTGAAAGATGAGCTGGGCAAGAAATAGGCAAAGAAGTTGGAGGAGACAAACTTTTGCAGTATCTCCTGTAAGAAGAAGTAGGATCAGCAGTGGCTGCTGCCTTCTGGTGTAGGGGACTCCCAGCGCCCGCACCAAATACGGCCCCTAATGCCTGCCAGCTCTTTTAATCGTACCTCTGCGGAGTGAAAGGTGTCTGATTTAATGCATATTTAAAAGCAGGAATGGATTTAGCAACCATTTTTGATTACTGACTGCTGTGTCTCAATGGTTGTCTATCAGCTTTAAAACAAAAGCGGGGGTATGTCCTGACATTAAATGGGATTTAGTCATGGAACTTCAGTCACTTAACTCCACTAGCTGCCTGGGTACTCTGCACTGTCATTCTTCCAGCTGCCTTCCCTGCAAAATTTTTCCTGGAAATAATGCAAATAACTTATTTGAGTGAGTCAGTGGATTACTGACCTTAGGAACCACAGCAGTGTAAATTCAGACCTATGGAAACAATTTGCTGAATCGGTGTGAACAGTCCCGTGGTTTCTAGAGCAGCACTCTCCAAAGGGGGGTGCGCGCACCCCAGAGAGAGCTCAAGATGATCCATTAGGGTGCAGGAAGAAAATACTTCAGTGGTAGATATATATAGTTTATAAGTAAATAAATGTACATGTGTTGGTGGTGCGTGCTCCAACAGTTTTTACTGATAGGGGAGCATGGTCAAAAAAGTTTGGAGACCGCTGTTCTAGAGGAAGGCAGCCAAAAGAATACACAGCCACCAGGACTTGTTTTGATGTTTCTACAAGTTATTTAACAAAGGAGAACGTATCCGTTTGGGGAAATAAGGGTGGAAATCATCTGCTTCAACTTGTAAGAGGGCATGTAGGTGAGAGCCAGAGATGACGTTTTCTAAGCCTTGTTTTTGAACAGATGCTATTCTTTATTACCCTGGTTAAATTCTAGTAGCAAATCATCCCTGCTGTTACAACTGTTCTTTTTCAGGCATGCTGCGTGAGGTTGGTTCAGTTAAAGTGGCCAGCAGCTAATATCTCAGAAGTACTATAGTGTCTAGACGATGATGGTGAAGATCTTTGGTGTTACACGCAGAGGTGGCACAGTGTGGATGGTGGCAGATGCAGACATACTGTACCTACACATTGAAATCTCAGGGAGGGGCCAGTTAAGTATGTGCAAAGGGGAAAGTTGTCCTTTGTCAGTGAAGTTCTGCTGCTGATTCTGTGCAGTTTTGAATTATTATAAACATTGGGATTTAGAGCAGCCAATGCATTTGGTGTTTGTGGTTTGCTGTGTAGCTGCTTTTCCACCTAGCCCAGATGTTGCGCTGGCAAACAGGGTATGCGAAAACAGAAAACCAGGGAAAATCAAAGGAAGGAATAACCAAGTTCGATACGAGTGTGGCTGAAGGCAGAGGTTTTTGTTGTCTTAGTCATCACTGGCTGTAGTGGCGAGCTGATGTCTCATGCTGGGCAGGGAAGAGAGGAAGGAAGTGGATTTAGTGGAAAATTGATTGCATCTACTTGGGCTCCTTCCAGCTGAATCCTGAGTTAAGTACATTCATCCTGAACTAATCGTTGGGGAGAATTGGCTGAAATCTCACATACTTCTTAAAAGGAAAGCTAAGCATTAAAGGAACAATATCCTTATTGTACCTGAGTGCCAGAAGAAGTGAGTGTACTATCAGGAGTCCTACCTATTCAGCTCTCTGTCTTGAAAGCTGCTTGTGGTTTGAGTTCAAGTGTGACCTGGTGCGGGAAGCTGTGGGCAGTCCACCACAAAACATCAAGGACAGGCTGTCTTGGAGGGCTGGCTTCTGATTGTATTTCGAATTCGCTGAGCCAGCCCCAGTTCATTTCAGTAATTCAGTATAACTGATTTTCAGTTTTATTTTATTTACAGCAAAGTATACTGGAATATTGTTTAAAACACATATCTAAGGTCCTAGCAAGATTTTGTTCAACATTACACAGAATAAATCTGAAGTAACATTATTAACATCAGTATAATTGTTCACCAGTGTGAGCAAGAGAAGAGTTGTCTCTCTGTGCAGTTCTTGCAAACTTATTGCTAAGTAATCTAAGCCCAAAGAATGTGCTTCAAAACTGGCAGAATGTTTTAATACTTTGCCATCCTGAGAATATTCACATTTTTTTCCAGTGTGTACTAACCTTTCTAAGCTTTCTTAGTACGCCTGGTCCCACGGACTGTTCCCCGATACATTCTTCCATTATCACAGGAATAAAAATGTTCTAGCTGTTGCTAAAGCTGCCATCCATGTGCGCTGTGGATCTCAACAATCTCACTTCATTGCAAAGATTTATCTCAAGGGTATGAGAATTGAGCACCGTGAGCTTGATTTCACAAACGCGTGGGTGCCGTTGGTGTTGGCTGCTGAGCACTTTCTGGATGTGACTCAAACCGGGCATCGCTGGTGTGTGCAGGTTCAGCAGCAGCACCCTTTGATGCTGCTCACGCCGAGGTGCTGACGCATTCGATGTTATTGGGAGGAAGAAAGTAAACTGTTCCTGTGCAAATCCATTCTTGTTTTTCTGAGACAACGCAGAAGATAGTTCAGGGAAATTGCTCATCTCCCTTGAGGCTCTCTTGCATGTTTCCACAGGATTGGGCTGTGTCCACTCCATTTGTTCAGCATGTTTTTATGTATGAAGTATGAGGAGAGAAGGTGATGCTGCAGTGCACTCTGTGCGGAGATGACACGCAGCAATCTGACTTGTCATTCCAGCTCTTGATCAGATTTTGGATCATCTGCTTCAGAGCCAGGCCAAGCTATGATTCTTAGTTGAGGCTGAACTTGAACAAAGAGGAGAATAATGACTTGCGAGAAAGAACCTGGTAGCAACGGTGAGGGGCCTGCAGTGCCCTCAGTTCAGCAAGTTTACCTAACTTTTGCCAGTTAAGTTTGTCAGGTGGAGTCTCTGGTGAGTTCTTGCCCTNCCCGCTTCTTTTCCTCCTGTAGTCTTACTGGAATACAGTGGCAGCTTCTTGCGGATGTATTCCCATAGAAATTATCTCCCATGTGTATTACAGCCGTTCACTCCTCGTGAGGGCTGCTTATTAACTTCAGGCAGTGCAGAACTCGGTGGCTTGGTCATGTCTCCTGCAGGGAGCTCGTACACAGAGTGTGAACTTTCTGAGTTGGGGACTGTCGGTTCCCCTTATACGTGTCCACTTCTGTGCAGTACAAAGAAGACCTGAGCAGAGTCTCAAAAAGCTCCTAGATAAAAATACTAGTTGTGCCTGTGATCGGCATCCTGTTCATTTCCAGGTGCAGCTGAAGACTGAAGTTTCAGGCTTTGACGTACAAAGCTCTTCTCTGGTCTGGTGGTGATGACTGGAGAGGCTGCTTCCTTCTTTAGGACGCAGCAGAAGCTTGAGATCAGCAGAGGTTTACAACAAACAAAAGGGAACGCTTCATACAATGCGTAATGAAATTGTGGAACTCACTGCCATAGGGACAGCGTGGAGGCCAAAAGTATAAGTGATCTCATAGAGGAATTAGACAAATTAAAGAAGGATTGGTCCAGCGAGGCTATTAAACATAATAATTATGATGCAACCTGTGGTGCAGGAAGGCCTTAAGTGCTGGCTGCTGGAAGCTGAGACATTATTCTTGGGAACGCATCAGCCTGTGCAAGCCCTGGTTCTCATGCTCTTTCCCATTGAGCTTCCACTCTTGGCCAGAGCTGGAGACAGGATACTGCGCTAGAGGGATCCTTGTTGCTGCCATGATGGTGGTTCTAACTGGAGCTTGAGTGGAAACCACCCACCACGTTGCATGGGTAGCGGCCAGCAAGGCTGCTGGGGAAGGTTGTGTCCTGCAGAGTCAGGAGGGCTTGGGCTGGAACAGGCTGCGGTTTGGTGGTGGATTTGTTTTGCCGTAGAATGGGCTGGCACTGGGACCTGGGATAGCGTGGTAAGAGAAGTCCTCGCTTAGAGGCAGCAGCTGGAAAAGTGGAATTCTTTGCTGACAACAAGCAGGGACCATGATGGAGCCATGAAAGCTTCCCAGAGTGGAAGGTACCTTGGGGGAAGAGCTGTACCCCCTTCCCTCCTGGCTTGCTGGGTGGTGGAGAGGCCTCTCGTGGTTTTTACAGTGCTCTGTGTTGCTTTGCTCTTGTTCTTCACTTCTTTTTTGCATTCGTAAACCCAACCAGCCCTGAAAAAAAATCTTAATTGAAGTACATTTGGAGCTTTATTTTACGTTTCCCTGTTAGTGTGTCCACTTGCTAGCTTATTAAGAAATATATTTTAAGGTATATGTTAATATATAGGCCCAGAATAGCTATTGGATCAATGCAGGCTGTTGTATTTCTGTTTTTAAATACATGCCTGGCTTATGTTTTCATAAACTCCTTTTCAACATAAGTTCTTCTGTTGGAGCTCCATGGAAATAATTTATGCCTTAACCCTGAAATTGATGGGTGGTATGGGATAGAATAAATATCTAAGTGGGAGAGAAAGGAAACATCTGCCAATTTTAACTTTTGCAAATTATATGTAAGCTTGAAGTATCTGCTAAGTTTATAATATGGTCTGCACAGGAACGCTTTGCCTGAGTACCAGAGGTCAGAGATCTTGTCCCTGCAGCATTAAGTAACCTTTTGGTTAAATAACCTGACCGAAGAGGAGGAGAAGAGAGAAAGGAAGAGAGAATTCCACACTAGAGTAAACATGGCACGGAGATTACGGATACCCTGCCAAGAAAGGTGGGGTTTTCCAGCAAGGTAACAAAAGATATTAGCTATCTATCTCCATAATCCGTCTGGAGACTGGCAGTTTAAGTCACACAGTGAGGCTGGGGCAGAAATGCACCCTCCACGTCCTCTCCACCCGGTCGGGCTTGCTGGCTTCGGCGGTGGCGGATGATGCAGAGTGGTCAGAGCACAACACGTTACCTGCCTTGGTGCAGAAACGCGAGGGGTTTTGGCAGCGAAGGCGTGTTTTCTGGGTAGAAAGGTGTTTTCTTCCGTGCGATCGATAGCTGACACGAGGCAAAATCCTAGGGAAGATAATGAAGTTTTTCATTTTGACATCGTGGCAGGTTAAAGTAAACTGCAGAAGAGAGTCTAGAGTTTACCCTGGGCTACAAACATGTCACAATGATAAACTGCCTTGTTTTCATCTGGATTTTACTGCACGTTAGCGAGTGCATAGCAAAGACAGACTTTTTTCTGGCGAAGATAGTACCTTGGGGCAGGTCTACAGCTCGTATAAACGGTGATGAATTCGGTGATGCTGTCAGGCTTTACACCAGCTGCAAATCCGGCTGAGCCCGGTGGCTGCGGTGGGAGGAGGTGAGTGGTACGGGCACGTCCATGGGGCAGGAGCTGGCGCGAGACTCCGCGCCGGAGAGGTGGCGCGGAGCAGAGCCTGGAGAACAGCCCAGAAATGGAAATGATAATTGTATTGTACAAGAGCGAACTTTTGTGAGAGTCCAAGTAAGAGCTGGGCAACGGTAAGCGGGAGGAAAAATGGTTAACTGCCATCTGCCGCTCCAGGAGGGTTCAACTTGAGATAGAGAGTGGGAATGAATACTGACTTTGTAGCCACAGTTAATTTGCGCTGAAAAGCTCTTTTTTACTGTACAAATATGAATTAGTATAGGAAGTTAAGCTATGGAGGAATTTTCAATTAAGATTTTTAAAATAATTTATTTAAAATGATAATTTAAACTCTAATTTTGAACAATTTTTACGCTTTCCCTGTATCGATATTTTTAAAAAGTAAGTCTCCTGTTCTCTTAAAAGTGTTGGTTCATCTCTTGCTATGTCTGCCTACCTGATGATAATATTCGATTAGAATTTGTTCACAGACTCTGAATACTCTTTCCTGAAAGAATCTATGTAAAGGGAGAAAACAATACACATCCTGTACTCCACCTTCACAGGCCTCTAGCATACGATGCCACCTTTTGTTTGCAAGAGTTTAAATTTCAAATAAAATCCCAGCATTCTTTTGAAAAAAAGGAAAGGGCCTCTCCCCTGCTTAGATTGTCAAATCCCAGACTAGCCCGGAATTGAATAGGCCAAGTCAGTGACCTCAGGCAGAAAGAATGTTGGTTATTTACGTAGGGCTTCTGCTATTTTAGCAGCAAACCTTTTCTTCTGAAAGGACAATGTATACTGTTTTGTGTTTATGGCCAAGGAAAAAGCTTGTACATTTGAGATTTGCATCGTAATAGCCTCGTAACTCAATATACAGCATCCTCAAAAATAGCAGTGCAAGGCTCTGTTTTGTCTTAGCTGGTGCAGGTCTTTTAGAGGCTTTTACGAAAGTTCTCTGCAAAAACGTCCTAAAGGTTCAGCCGCTTGTATGTTTCCTTTGGTGGCTCTTTTTTTCCCAGTGGAGTTTTGATTTTTATTTTTTTTTTTCCAAAAAACTAAAATTGCACGTGGTTTCTTTACGAGCTATCAGGGCAGCGCTCAAAATATTTTGATGCATCTCGAGCTGAGCTGTGCCTGCAGCTTGAAACCAGGAAAGTGTGTGTGTGTGTAATTCGCACACCCAGCATTTTTCCTGAAATAATGGAAGATCTTTACAGGCATTCTGGCCTGGTGGATGAGCCTGCAATTCCAAATGGTTTTTAAAGTGTGCCCTCCTCAATAGATCGTAACCATGAGGAGCTATTGTGTGAGCAAAGCACACATTTAGGATCCGATCCTGCATTCCTTAAAGTCAATGGGAGTCTGAGCGTGAAAGGAATGCAGGATTGGGTCCTGAAACAGGGGAGCAAAATTGTGTGCCAGATTGCTTTGAAAAGAAGAATACAGCACATCCACAGTAGCCACTTTTTAGTGTTTCAGATTTCAAACGGCTGGACTCTGTGAAAAGTGGCTTCTGCCAACATGCAGTATCTTCTATTCAAAGGAATTTGGCATTGATTCCCCCCCCCATCTTAAAAACCCTGAAAGCCCTAGAAATTCACCCCTCCTCTCACAAAGCCTGAGCAGTTGAGCATTGTGAGGGGGGGCTGGGCGCTGGCGGGGGGGATGGAAGGTTCTCCAAGCCCAGGAGCGGGGTCCTCTCACAGCCCCATCCTGCGCCCAAGACCGCACACCACCATGGGGCCGCCGCTCGGACGCAGGGCCCCTCGTGGAGAGGTTCTGCTTGGTGGCTTTGTGCGAGTGCCCTGTAGGAGACGGAGGAGAAAAATTTAATTAACAGTTTTTTAGGGGCTAAAGCAGCCTTGGGTGCTCCCCAAGTGGGTGGAGTGAGAGAAACCCCCCGTAAAGGAGATGTCGGTGCAGGTACGCACCATCAGCCAGAAGGAGGGATGGAGAACTGCGGGCCTAAACGCACATGTGAGTAAAGGAGAAATGGTAACAAATAAAGGAAAAGTACTGGAAGCTTTTGTTTTCTTTTGGCACATCTTCAATTCCTGGGCAGGCTTACCTCCTCTACCAAGTGAAAGAAACCATCTCCTGGGTGAAATTCTGCATCCGTTTTATCTTGAGATGACTGGGCGGAGGAGGGAGCAGAGGTGGTTGTTATTACTTGATATGTTGAATGATTTATTTCGTGTTTGTAAAACTTGGTATTTCTCTTGATGTTTCAGCTCCTGGAATCATCTGGCGTCTTAAAGTTTAGCTTCTGCTTTTCAGAAACAGTAGTTGCCCAGCCTGGAGGGTTGCAGAGAACAGACTGGATCCTGGATGTCCCGTTCACCCTTCAGCTCTTGAGTCGTTCTGGTCCCAGTTTCTCAATCACTAACACGTGTACTTGGGGAGCGTGCAGGCGCTCTTCAGAGGGCAGGTCGCTCCTTGGGCCGCCGGGAAAAGCTGCCGTGCCCGTTCCAGAGTCGAGTTTAAGGCTGTGGAGGGAGGGTGGTTCCCATTGTGGTGCCCTGTGCTGTCACACGGTGTCCGCAGGGCACACAGGACATCATCTGGGGACCCGCCGCCCCCGGACGGGCTGGGCGATGGCCCCGCCACGGCCCCTGGGTGGCATGGGGGCTGTGAAAGTGCTTTTGGGTGCTCTCTGCATTTGGGAGCGTGGGCAGCCTGTGGATGGCCACCACAGACCGGCTCTGGATGACAGCAGCCCCAGACCTGTGCCAGGGGCTTTTGCCAAACAAAACGACCAGGTTTGGCCTGGTAGAGTCTCCACTGAGCGGTGATGGAGACTGTGGCCGCAGGTGGGCAGCGGCTATGCAGGTACTTTGGCTCAGCCCAAGCCGCCTTGTGCCTGGTTTCACTTGTACAGGGCTTTGGGGCAATTCATGGGAATTTACCTTCCCTGTTACGGTAGCTGGGAAATTCTTGAGCAAATGTTGGGTATTAAGCCTGTGTGTAAGTTTACGTGTCGTTTTAGGCTGAACGCTTTGAGAGACTGTCACTTTAGGTGCTAACGTGAGACTGGTAACGATGCTGGTGTCACATCAGTCACTGCAGAGATGGCGTCTGATGCAGTTAACAAGCAATTAGGTCCATGTTTACCATTGCTAACTAAAACAGATATGCACGGGGCTGCCCCGGTCAGAAAGCTGTGCGAGTCATGGACCAACGCTTCCAGAGTGTGGAGGTTCTCACGGAGTGTCCCGTTCAGCCTTGGAGCTGACAATTTGTCAAATAAGAAGTAAAGCGAAGAAGTCCCAGTACAAGCAGCAACGCGATATGTATGCTTTTTTCCTCCAGAAGGAGCTGTTAAAGCAGGATGCTGTGTGTTTTTTGTTGGTGCTGTGAGATGAGCCAGCAGCTCGTGGTGCCGCTTCCCCAGCGGCATCACTGCGTGGCCGTGCTGGGGGCTCCAGCAAGCCCCCCACCGTCCCGCCGGCTCCTGCTGCAGACTGCACCTTCCTCCCTGCCTGCGCGGAGGCTCCGGGGGGCTGCGTCCCCATGGGGGAAGCAGCAGCAGAGCCCGGGTCTGTGCTGGTGTGTGGTCGGACCTACCCAGGCACGTCCCCGGCCAGCAGGAACGGCGGGTACTTGGATAATACTCCGTGGCGGTAGCTTGGGCTGTTCAGGCTTTTAATTAGCTCTGCTTTAACAAATTTCTTACCTTTAGCAGTGATACTTACTGAACTCTTTGATTGCACTCCACGTGGGGAGGTTGTAATTACATTTTCTGACTAAAATACAATCCTCTTGTTCCACGCAGCTGTAACTGTTAGAAATAGCAAGGAGATTATTAGTCATCTTGTGCTTTGTTCCCTCTAACGCTGCAACTTTCCCGCATGAAGTTACGAGAAGAGGCACATACATCACGGGAGAGGTGGTGATGGCGAGGAGGTATGCTGGTGTGTTTCTTTCGGCGCGCTGGTAGTCTCGGGGACGCGCCAGGCGTTATCTGGGAGGCGAGGCTGGAGCTGCAGCATTCCCATTATGTCAGAGGGGAGCTGTTTGTTTTTAAGTAGCGTCAGGCACTGAGACAATGCAGGGCTTCTCACATGAACTTGCTTACACTACAATACTAGTAAATCATGATTATTACCCAACGGTTGCGTGTTTTTAATCATCAAAGTACTTAAAATATTATAATAATGCTTGGCACTTTTCAACTTCAAAGCAGGCTGCAAACAGTAATTAGGTCTAATAACCATGCTGTGACAGTGAGACATTGCTATCTCTTGTCTTACAAAGGCGAGGAGGGGGGTGAGCCCCCGACGCGGTTGCATCATCCCCGGGTGAGACGGCAGATCTACCTCTGAAGGCTGCGACTTGATAAGCTCACCTCCCGATGGGCAAATACCCCGCTGCCAGCAGCGGCAGGGGGGGCTTTGAAGATGCTTTCCAGGCTGGTGAGGAGGGGGCAGGACTTTTTCAGTGCTCTTCTGCAGCACCTCCTCGAGACCATAAAACACGGTCTGATTCGCATTTTGTTCCATGAGGGCCTGGAGCAGCTTTTGAAGCAGTGCTGGAAAAAGTTTTACCCCATCTTGGCTTCCTGGTTGGTGTGTTTTCGCCCCCCAGTGAAGCGTCGTGGGGACTGGAGAGGAGAGTTGTGGACAGCCTGTGTCAACTGTGGGTCATTTTCCCTTTTGCAAACCGAGGCCTTGAGTGGAGTCCTCTCCCATCCCTTGCTTTGAGTTTGCAACACACAGGGGAGAAAAGTTGTGCAGGAAGTAATTGCTAGGCACATTTACATACCAGAGACTCATAAACTGGTTAAATGTGAAAACTGGTGTTAAGAACCTCGAGCTGATTCTGATTTTGTATCTTTTTTTAAAAAAAGTTCCAAAAACCTGCTTTCTTTTGGATGTTTGTCACGTTGGTTGCAGACACCAGTTGCAATCGTTCCTTGGGACAGAGTGATTTCTAGCTTGCATTTTATTAACTGCTAGATTATCTACGTGAAACTTTGCACTCTTTGCTGGAGCATTTACGGGGTCTCTGCCTCCCACCTGAGGTGGAACCCCCCTTAACCTGGCGCTCGCTACCTCTCAAACGTGGGGGTGTCAGTCCAGAAATCTAAAAAGTTATTTGCAACAAGCATTTGTTGTCACCATGAGCGCATAAGCTTTGTTTTCTACAGTAAAACAAGGCTCTGAAGAGCACTCAGGGGTGAAAAGGGCTTCCCTATAAAAGCCAGCGTTGCGTGCCTGCGTGAGGGCTGCAGGCTGGGTGGCTCCTGCCCCATCCCGTGGTCCCCGGCGCGTTCCTGGCTGCCGCGCTGCTCTTCCGGTCGGGTGGGAAAACGGCCTCTTCATCCCCGCTGCGGAAAACTGGTCTGGCCGGGTGGCTGTGCCAAGGTGGGTATCCAGCAGCACGGTGTTTGTGAAACCCCGTCCTCCTGAACTCTGCGCTACGCTGCTCATTATAACTGCTCATTATTATTATAATGAGCTATCGGCAAGTTGCATCAAGTTTTGTCAGAAACTCTTGACTTTTTTGTTTCCATGTTATGAAAGCAAATAGTAACCCGGGCTTGGCTACGATCAGCCATTCAAAAGAAAGCCGAGCAGCAGGTTCTGGGTACCGGCGGGCAGGATGCTATCGCCTCCTCCAGCTGCTCAGGCATTTGACTCAGCCGGCTCAAGCAACGTGAGCGTTTTT
This sequence comes from Ibidorhyncha struthersii, assembly GCA_013398815.1. Lineage (NCBI taxonomy): Eukaryota > Metazoa > Chordata > Aves > Charadriiformes > Charadriidae > Ibidorhyncha > Ibidorhyncha struthersii. The sequence goes on along the minus strand of VZSZ01001648.1, from coordinate 410,811 downwards.
TAACTTGTAGTCTCTGCCCGATGGGCGATAATAGAGCCACACAGAGCAGGCTGGTGCTGCACGGGCCCCTCTCGGACCTCGAGAGGTGAAACCGCCTTGTCCCGTGCATCGAGCTCGGAGCAGGTACACGGCTGCCGTGGGGCCGGGGGCACTAATGCCGCATCAGCTCTGCAGGCTTCGCATCTCCCTGGCTGCAACTGCCAGCTCTTCCCTCTTGACAGCAGTTTTCGCGTGATGGCCAGGCACTCGCAGAGTTCGGTGTTTGACTGTGTTCAGTGCCGTCATTTAGCAAACTCTTCTGGAGGTCAAACGGAACGTACGTTTTTGCCTTTATTTCTAAAGTGCAGCATGTAGAAGCCAATATAGTGCAGCCACAGCTATTTGTGTGATAACTTGCTGTTTCTTGTTTACGAGATAATTATTGTATGATCCCTGAATGAAATTCCTCTAAGGTAAAAGGCCTGTCTATCTTATTAATTATTGCTAGTAACAGTAATTATCATGTGAGCAAGCTGCTTGCCTGCTTTATGAGTTTAGGCAAGTTGTTTCCCTAATAGGCGGCTTGTTTTTTTTCAGCTGTAAAACCAGGAAAATGGTATTTTTCCTCAGTTTTGAAGGGTGTTGCTCTGCAAGTGGTGTGTAAAAGAGATGTGTTTGCCCTGTCGGCTGGATGGCTGGGGGGTCTGGCTGCCTGCATGTCGGGGGGGTGCTGGCAGAGCGGGTGGGCGCAGTGAGCGGGGGCTTGCGGGCTGTGCAGGGGCTGAGCTGGAGTGAGGTGAGGGGGTTTCGTGTCGCAGGGCAATCAGCTGCCAAACGCATCTGATAACACCAAGCATCTTTGAGAGCCGGTCCAAAACATGGGGGTTGCCTTGTTTGCTTTGGGCCATAGGCATCCCACTCCTTCCCAGTGCGGGAGAGCTCTGACCCCATTGGCTTCTGCCAGTGATGCTGTGCGTGGGCAACAACAGGAGCAGAATTTGGGGTGTTTGTGTCAAGCTGAGCACTGCCGGGCTGTGCACACTGAGATGCAAAGCAGGATGTGCAGGTCCTCATGCACCTTCTGCAGTGCCTCAGGAGATGCTGGCGCATCCCTGAATTAGGGCGTTCCTCTCCTGCAGACATCCTTCCAGCAACAGAGTTCAGGGTTTGTCCCTAATTATCTCTGCTGCTTCTAACCATGATGGGTGTGCGGAGAGGGTGATGGCCAGTGTTTCTCCACCTGAAACCAGCGCCCCGGCTCTGCACCGGCAGTGTGTGTGAGCAAGGTGTCAGCTCGTCCAAGGCAAGTCCCCATTCTGGGTGCAGCCACTTCCATTTCCACCATCTAAAGACAAGTCGTGTATTATTAAGGCTGGGTCTGGCAGAGCCAACATGTCCTTTAAAAAGCCGTTTTGGCTTCTTTCCTTCTCTTCCCTCCCTTCCATTTGCCTTTCCTTTACCTTTCGCTGGAGAGGCTTAAAAACAGCTTGGATAAGCTGGAGGGAAGATGTAGAGGTGGTTGGTCCTGCATCAGCCAAGAGCCCCCCTGATTGCTGTCCCAGCGCACTGCCTTGTTTTGGTGATGTGTAGGATGGACCAGTTTTACCTGAGAGTCTCAGAGGCGATGGGACAGTCTCGGTGCATTGCCCAGGCCACCAGGCTCCTGGTCCCCACCAGAGCTACCAGGCAGCTAGAAGGACAAACAAGAGCTGACTCCACCTACCAGCAGTATGGAGACAGCAGCCCGTGAGATCGACAGCCCAAGAATGTGCACACAAAAGAAGCATTTCCCTCGGCCACGACAGTAAAACCGCCAGACAACCACATGCAGCATGTGATTTCCCAAAAGCATCAGCCCAGATCCCAACTTCTTTGTGCCACACACTGTTTCCCAGGATCGGATCACAGTGGCAACGTGTAACAGGCACTTTCAAGCACTGAAAATTAATCATATTTTCCCCAACATTGTTTATGGAAACCGTGGCGAGCGCTCCTGCCCCTCTGTGCTTGGCCAGCTGGCTCGGCTTGCCGGCCCTCGGAGTCAAACCCTCTGCAGAGATCGGCGGTGTTTATGGTGGAGCTACTGCTCTGCCTGGACAGGAGATGTCCAGGCTTTGTGGAGTAAAAGCTCCGGCCGGGACCTGGGAGGGCTGGTGTGCTGACGGGTGAATGCAGAGCCTCTCGCCCGTGTCTCTGCAGACGGCGGCCGGCGCACAGCCCCTACCAGGCACCGTGCCCTCGGCTCGCCAAGGCTGCGGGCGGCTCGTGGGAGCGCCCCAATGTTTGGGAGCTTTGGCCAGTGGGACCTTGGCACAGAGTGGAAATGAGGTGAGTTGGGGCGAGAGCGGTTTCCCTTCTCCCTCCCTGGTTTTACACTGATAAAACGGCGTTGCTTTTGGTGGAGCTGCTCTGGTGTAAGACAAATCTGATCTGCTGCACCTAAAAACTGGTTGGGCTTGGTGGTTCGGGAATTCCTGCTTGTAATGCTTCTTGTTGGGACTCTCTGGAGTCCTGTGTTTCTTAGCTGTAAAGGGAGCCGTCAGTTAACGATGATCACAGGCTTTGTCAATAAGGTTCCGCAAGCACTAATGAAATGGCGAATGTTCAAACTTGAAAACAAAATCTCTTGTTTTTTTAGTGTGATTTTTGTGCCCTTCCCTCTGTCACGTGTGCCTTGTACCGCTTCAATATCGCAGGGAGCTGTGGGTGTAGCTGCTGTGGCATTGATCGACGTATTAGTATTTTTAATAGGTGACAGGAACATCCATGTGCAGTATCCCTTGTGTGGTCCTTTGGAGGCAAACACGCTGCCTGTGCTGATTGCAGTGGGTGTATTCCTGTTCTGAGTTCACCTGCAAAGAAAATCGTCTCGATTTACAAATGGGCCTTACCCCCCCCAGTAAAATCACTTTTGGGTTTAGATTTCAAGTTTTCCAGGGCCTGGTATCAGCTGCGTTCCGTACCCTGCACTTAGAAGTAACATTTAGTTGATGAGGAATTTGTTCATGCAGGATGGATCCAAGCGCCTCACCCTAACCCGTGTCCCCCGGGGGGAGAGGGGCCAGGAGCTGGCCGTGGGGACAGGCGCAGAGGGGTCTGCGTCTCACTTTGCGCCCTGAACGGCCGCGTTTGGGGACGGAGCACAAAATTCTGATGGTACCCTATTTTGACAGGGAGAAGACTACGAGGAAAAGCATTCTACAACGTCAATGGCAAGGTGTACTGTGAAGAAGACTTCCTAGTAAGTAAGATTTCAGACATTTTTTGATTGTTTTAAAACCAAATTGTTTTTTTATATTGGCTTGTTTGCTTTGAGAGACGGTTTAGTCATCTGGGGCCTCCTGCCACTGCTGGAATTGGGAAGCATTTACCACGAACTCCGTAAAGGCAGGATCAGGCCCTCGGTTTGAAGTGGCGGCTCCGAAACCAAGTACATAACTGTCCATAAGCCATCGCAGAGTGTAAATTATGAGAATAAACACTGGAGCTGCTCAAGCCTGGGACTTGAATTGCAGCCACAAAGCCTCGCCTGCCAAGCTAGAGCTCGAAGTCAAACATCTGGGGAATACCAATCATAACGAGAGGGGAGACGTTTTTGACTGGAGCACGTCATCGCTGTGCACAATGTTGCTTTGTTGCAGGCGCAGTTTTAATCACTGCTCTGCTCAGAGTGATGTGGAGCTGCATTGTGATTAGCTAAAAACTGTTAGCCACGGAGGAGCAACTAATTTTCTCTCCATGTGCCCAGAGCTTTTATAAACGCTTTACTTTTAATAGAGGCTGAGTCGTGAAAAGAAAAATGAAGCTTGTTGCTGAGCTGTGTTGTTCCAAAAATAAAATATTTGTGCAATTAAGGGTGAGGATTGTGCAGTACACAGAGAATGATTTGATAAGTGGCAGACCATTTATAATTAAGATAAAGAGGACGGCATGGCTGGGAATTGAAATTAGAGAGGAATGGTATATTTTAGCTTAGAGGATGATGAATTGGAGAATCAGTATCTTGAATTTATACCACCTTTATTTATTGAAACACCGTTCCTTTAGAAGCTTGGGTCTTCCAGAACTTCCAGACTTTCCATTTCTAATGAATATATGGCCGTGCTATTTGCAAAGGAATTATTCAAAGTATATCCCACAACAGAAATGTTACTGGCAGTTCAGAGTGCACAAATGCATTTCTCATCAGTGCAATCCATAAAAATCATGGAAATTCCTAAAATATAAGCCATGTTTGCCTTCATGTGTTACACCTTCACTCTCAGCCTACCACAGCTGGAGCCTGTTGAAAAGAGAAAATTGTATTTTGTGCAGAAAATGAGTTTCTTGTTATAATTGAACTGTGTAACTGCTTGCATTTTGGAGAGAAAATTATTTTTTTCTCCCCTGCCTTTTTCATCTCTTTCTTCCCTGTGTTTCTGCAGAAGCACAGGGAGAGGGAGAAGAGGTGGAATGTGAGATGGAGGAGCTCAAACCTTAGAGATTTTTATTTTGAACTGTGTTGGAATGTACTTTCCCCTTGATCAAAACCTTTCATCCAGACTTAATGACATGATTGTTGTTATTAGNTGTTCTGTAGTAGGCTTCTGAAGGGAGATACTTGCAGTGGCTCTCCCAGGGAGACTGAGGTTAAGGACCTGATAGGAATAAACTTTCTGCAAGTTAGGGAACTGTTGGGACATTTAAGGCACAGGTTTAAAAGCCCAAACCTGCCCCAGGTGTGTCTTAGAAGATTCCCAGGAGCACAGAGGATGGGAGAGAAGCAGACCAAGGGACTCACTGCTGCGTAATTTAGCAAAAGAAATGAAATTCTGATGTTGTCGCTGCCCGTGTTAAGCCAGCTGCTTCTCAGAAAGTGATTTTGGCTTCCCCTGAGCAAACATCATAGCAAGAATACTAGGAATTGCCTTGTTTCCCTAATAAAGAACACACCTTTGCCTGTTTTAGCGTTCTGCGGACAGAGAGAGCTCAAAGCTTTTCTCAAAGTCGGAGGAAAAAGCTGCAAAGTAGCAATTAAAAATGCAATGATTTTAACTACTTCATATTTGCAGGTCTTGCTCCTAAGCACTTGGAAACCCCAGTCGCCTCTAAAAAGAGGCATTTTCAGTCCAAAGCAGATAGCCAAATGCTCTTTCTGTATAACTGAGAATTTCAGTCTCTACCGTAACTCCCAGTCTTAGTGCAGCTTTGTGTGGATTCCCACTGTGGCGGTAGGGCAGTGGGGTGTTAGGGAAGTTACAGGTGGGGGAGAGGGGGAGTGTAAAAAAAAACAAGAAGTTTTGCTTGAGGGTGAATTAGGCTGATCTTGCACTCTGTCCTCTGACCACTACCATGGACGCTCTGCAGGCCGAGAGGAGAGCGCCAGCAGCGCTATAGGAGCTGCTGTGTGTTATAACGGTCTGTGGAGTTGTCCCATAGCCCTGAATCCACAGGTCTTCCCCAGAGACGTGCCTCCTCCCTCTCTGCAAGCCTCTGCCCTGTCCTATAGCAGCCCTGTGAGTACACACCTCTGCCTTCGACCATTCTCGCACAGGCAGGCTTGTCTCTTGGCTCCTTGTGTCCTCTTTCTGGCCAGTAAGTGCAGGCAGAAACAGAGTGGATCTCATTACAGTCTCATTCTTAGCTGAGAAAAAGATGATTAGCGTAAGAAAAAGGTGATTTTAATTTGGGGAGGGAAACGGAGGCAGTCTACCTATGTTATAATTGTATTCCTGCCAAGAAAATACTGTCTCCCATTGGTGTCCTTGCTCCTCCTTGGCTTTTGTTTGCCTGGGAACTGATCAGGAGAATGAGATGCTCCGATAGGAGCCTGGGCACAGCTCTATGGAGTTGCAACCCCGCAGCTTGTGACCGGGTTATTTCAAGTATGACACAAACGTAACAGGGATGAGAAAGGAGAGCAGCTTCAGAAAATTTGGGCAGGAGGTACTGTGCTGTCACTCTGGGGTCACTGGCGAGATCCCTGTAGTAACAGCCGAATTGGAGGGGGTTTTGTGTGTGTGGTTAGGCTTGCAACGATGATCTTTCATGGATTCCTGGGGACAGATGTGAGGAGTCGATGTTCCGTCGCTCACAGTGCCACCGAAGCAGCAGTGGTCTGAACGAGCCCCACATTTGCCCTCCCAGCGAGCGGCATGCTGATGGGAAGCAGCTGGCTCACAAAGGTAGCGTGAGCGGGGAGCAGGGGCGGTCGCGGGCTGAAGCCTCTCTGCTGCCTGGAGGAGAACCCGTCCCCTTCCCACCCTCAACAGGCGGCACGGGGCAGAGCTGAGGGCTGTGATTCTCGCAGAGCTCTGTCCCTCCCCACTGCTACCTCTGTGTATTAATTTGCTGCAGGTGCTTCTTCGCCATTGTCCCTGGCATCGTACTGGGGATGTCCTGCCAGGCCAGTCCGGGCACAACACAGGGGCTGCGGTAGGTCCCACTTTGGGGCTGCAGTACGTAGCACATGAACAGCCGCGGGCAGAAAAGCTGAACTGGTTCTTGCTGTGACCCAGTCAATGTAGGAAATTTTCAGGAAGAATGGATATTATTTGTGGGTTTCTTCTTATTGTAACTGTTGGCAATGTTTAACATCCTATAGATGTCAGTATTTTAATTCTCTTGCAGTGCTGCTGTTTTCTGTGTCAGAACGGCTCCTGCCGGAGCTGAGTCTCCAGAGCTGTAGTTGATGGCTCATATGCGATACCTCGTTCTTTAACTCCCACTCGCTCAAGACAGATCAGCCCTTTCTCTCTATCAAAGGCGATACATGAAATTCACTGCAATATTACGTATGATCCTTGAGGCCAAGACCTTGAGAAAAGCCATTATCTGATCCTTATAAATGTTTGGCAGCTGCCGTAAGAGCAGGGCTCGCCCTCCTTGGCCAAACTCTCCCTTCCAAGGGTCACGCGGCGCTGGTGCCGGCTGCTCCAGGGTGCGCCTCTTCCACCCCAGAGGCGGTTGCACTTCAGCGGTGAAATGCTGTGTGGGTCACATTTTTTAAGAGCATTCAGTTGTCACTTAAAGCATAGCGAGTGCCAGAGAGCTTTGGCTACCAAGTAGTTTCAAAAAAATGGGTCCGTAAAAGTGTGACATGAGGAGCTGCTAGTGTCAAGCATTCAAAATCCGGCCCTTTCTTTGAGAAATGCTTTTGATTTCTGGACAAAAGGTGTTAGAGAAATGTAGATGTTATCATTCATTATGAGCAATTTCCACTGCGCAGCCATAAAGCTATCCAAAGCGCAGATACACCCATCAAAACCTTTGGCAATAGCCGCAAGGTACATTCTTCTAGCAAATAGTTTTCCCACATGTTTGCTCTTACTGAGGGCACAGATTATCTTCCTCTGAATCAGGCGGTTTATTTTGCTCGTTCTTTCCAGGGAAGAAGCGCTAGAAGTTTTTAGACCCACTCGTGGAGTTGTAGATGGGGTGGGGGTGCCACGTGCCGCAGTCGTTCTTGCGAGAACGGTGCCACCCTTCTGCCTGTGGAGTTGCGAACGGATGGGTGAGTGTTGGTACACCCTTCCCACCTGGAGGACATGGCGCACCTCTTCCTCCTTTGTTTGGTTTTGTCAGCCTCCTGCTTCCAGCCCAGCTGAGCTGCAGGTTCCCAAGCTGTATTGGCTAAATGTAGTGAATGAATCAGAATTTTAAAAAAAATAACCCACAAATAATTCCACTTCTGCCTAAGCGTGCTGTAGAGATCGCCTAACCTGCGCAGTTTCCAGTAGGAGCACTTCAGTAGCGATATTGCATGTTACTGAGCGTAAAAAGAACAAAACCAAAACCCCAAACTTTTCACTGCTTTGCTTTAGCTCCAGGGAAGATCCAGTTACTCTTTTTCGTGCCACCTTAAGGCCGCAAGTCCAGCAATATCCAAGTCTTGCCTCAGCCCTGTTAGGATAGTTATTTCATGAAAGGAAATAAAACAAATGACAGTTTAATCCTTCCCTGAAAGCTCTTAGGACACAGATGGCTAACTAGCCATAACAGGGACACTGTTCCTGGTGAAGTGAACAAAAAATAAATGCCTTACTGTATAATAAATAGTCCCAGTCAGATGTTCTTGTTCCAATTTGTTGATAAATTGCTGCATAATCATGGGTGAAGGAAAAATAGCTCAGTAATTTTAATTTGTCTTTCCTTTTCAATGCTTAAATATCACACAAAGAAATTTAAAAGAAATTACTGTTTTTCTTGGCAAAAAAGACTTTTAAAATGTCACCAAAGCAGCCTGAATCTTAGATCTGTTCTCTCTCTTTTTTTTTCTTCCTTTTTTTTTTTCCCCTTTTTGATAGGCTTTTCCTTTTTCTCTTGAGGTAATGAACGTTATTGAGTGGGGGTCCAGTAGAGGTTAAGAAATGAGAGAATTTCCCTCCAGGGAGGAGATGAGAGGGAAAATGAACCTCGTGACAGATGTTAGTTACATTGCTGAATGCACTACTGGAAGACACTCAGATGCTCTGGAAATAACCTATTGCAGACACCACAAGCTGCGGTGCATAGCATTAAGGTCAGCCAAAACTTCCCCTTTTAAGATTATGTCTTTCACTGGCTTACAACTTTGCCAAATTTAATCACTGAGGCTGAACTTCATGCCAGGCTTGTGCCTCCGGCTAACTTCGCTGTCATCAGTTGTTGAAACTTTCATCTAAAGCTGTTCATCCATTTCAGTGAGGAAGACTGGAGGAAGGTCTGTCGCTTTGCCCATAAATCCTCAAAGAAGGCGGCTCTGAAGACTTTGTTTTGCACATGCCAACCACAAAGAGAGACTTAGTGCACTGCAAGCCTCCAGGAGGCCGTTGGGTGTCCCTTCTCTGCCCGTCCCAGCGCGGAGGGTGGCCAGCCCCTGTGACGGCTGAGGCTGTGGCAGAAGGAGGGCCAGCAGCCCACAGCCCCAGCAGAGCCCTGCCTTGCAACCCTGCAGGCTGCCTCTCAAGCCTTCCTTCTCCTCTCCATCCAGCCCACTGGGGTTTCAGATCCTTCTCTCCCCTGCCCCAGCCACCGGTACCTGCTCAGGACGCTGTCCTCCGTGCTACGGCTGTAGCCTCTTTGCTCCGCAGCTGGCCACTGCAGGGCAGAAGTTGGCCGTACAGGGCCTCACCTTACATCCAGCCAACTGTAAAACTCTCAATTATTTTAAAAATGCGAAAGGATCAGGGCGGGCCAGACTGGTAGGGAGGTGACGAGTGGAAATGATCAGATTTCATGGGGGAAAAGGACAGGGCATCAACGGAGGACTGGCTGGGTGATGGGCAGTTCTTGAGAGCAGGGCTGTCACCGTCATCTCCTGTCGCACCAAACACAAGACGACCCTTACTCTAATTTGAGCCTCTGGACATGGCTGCAATGTAAATATTAACACTAACGAGGCAATTCTTCTCAGTTTGTGCACATGCTGTTTTCCAAGCCTGGCAGCATGGGAAGTGGCCCGTCCCACTTGATGGGGCGCTAGGAAGATCATTGTTATTTCGTGTAATGGAAGCTGGTGTCAGCTGGAGTCAGAGGTTTGATTTTCCATCTCAGCGAGTGTAAATGTTTGAAGATCCCCCCTGGGAGGTGAGCACCGGGACTGATGTGTTAGTCAGAGAGCCCATTGCTGCTAGGTGAGATCTTCTCAGAAAAAGACAGACTCATTTGAAAAGGTAAATGATTAAAATTGCAGCCTGTGTCCATTTCGTACCTAGTGGGAATCATGGAGCAAACGGCGTTCTAGGTAACGCTGAGGATGTTGTATTTAGGAGACTTGCTGTTAGAATGCATACTCCAGTCAGAGAACAGACAGACATGGGTGTTTATTGATATGTTTAACGGGATGATGCAATCAAAGCTTGGAAAGGGATTTGCTGCAATGTTCCTGATGTACAGCAGCGTGAGGAAGTCTGCAAGCATTTTCAAGGCGCTGACGGCTCTGGGTTGGGACAGGAGGACTTTCAAGATCCAGAGGCATCATGAAAGCCGAGCGTTGCTGTGCTCCCAAATACTGTCACTGAAAACAAAGGCAAAGAGATTATAGTGTGTTACTGTAATCAGCGCATGAGGGAGTGAAGTTCGTGTTGTTACTTGTGTGTGTCTCTCTCCTGCCCCTCCCTGCCAAAAACATTTGAACGCTTTCCTTCCTTCATTTTTCCTGAGTTTGTAGTATGCCAGTGGTCCCGGGTTTATTTTATAAACGAATTTGACGGTAATGATGATCAGTTGGGGTATTCTGAGTTGAAATGTTGCGTCAAACCTACAGATGGGCTTAAAATTCAAATTTCAAAATACTTAGGGATAGTCAAATATTGATTGGCCTCTGCACTTTGGACTTGAATGTGAATCAGCACGAAGAGCGTGTAGAGCTGGCAGTTTGGGTTCACCTCTCATTGCAAGACAATGCTGTAGTGCTGTGCCCCGTACCAAGAGTTACAAATCCTGTTGAAGCTGGTGGCAGAAGTCCCATTGACTTCAGGCGGGTCTGGATTCTCTCCCAGGAATTTATCCCAGACGACAAATTTTTAAAGCTAGGGCCCATATAAAAATGTTGGCACCGTGGCTGAGAACCTAAGGGTGAATGCTGCAAACACTGCGTGGCATGGCAAACTGCAGGTCTGCTAATTGAAGAAGATTGGTGTTTTGAAATAGGAGTCCAGAAAAATCTCTGGAGTTTATAGGAGAGCAATACACAGAGAGTACCTAGACCAGGTGATAACGTGATGACATGTCAGTGTGTGAGTAAGGTTTGAATTCACTAAAGGATGCTCAGCGTTTCCTGAACTGGGTTACGGTTTGTTAAATGGTCCACAGGAACCACTCTCTGGGCCATGACAAAATAGAGAAGGAAAGACAAATATGTTTTTTTTTCTGGGATGTATCACTATGAAGCGGCTTTTGCGATTATCCCACACTTTACATTTGCTGGTGGAATGTTTTGAAGAGCGTGTTACAAAGTCCAGTTGGTTTCATGCCAGATAGTCACTCCCCTGTTTCCTCTTGAGATGGTGATCCAAAAAGTCACATTATCCCATTTTTCTTAATATTACATTGAAAAGTAAATTACAATAACTGAAGCACACTTGAAAGAACTAGAGCTCGTTCTAATTATGTGTAACTCCTGCCAAACACTTGTAAGCAGACAGCATTAATTTTTTTCTATGGGAGAGTTAGAAAAAAAAAAATCATGTGAGAAAGTGGTGTGGTTCCACTTCTGTAGTAAACGTTGGTGTTAGCTGCTGTTATGTTTTGAATTGAAATCTTTCAACAACTGTTTTGAATAAAATCCAGATTATTTTTTTTTTCCAGGAAGATATGTTCTAATGTAGACAGTTATTTTGCAGTGTACATAATAGATGGTAGCTGTGACAGTAAATAACCCACAGCGAGAGTACAGTGCTGTGCAATATGAAGTGCTGTACAGTGAATCAAGTCAACAGATTTTGGGCTGCGTGCTACGATGCAGAGTTAAAGTTGTTGCTTCAGGCTCTTTTCTTGATCCTTGTCACCTCAGAGCTTCCACAGGAGTTTGTTTAAGGAAGATCTAGGTAAGAAAATCATTATTGGCTCTTAATTAATCAGACAGAAAGTAGCTTTGGCGAGTGCTCACACGTGGGGCTCTGTAGGCTCTCTAGGAAGAGATGGCTCTTCCCTTCTCGGCGGCAGTGGTGCCTGACTGCGGAGGCAGCTACCAGCTGCATTCCTGATTTTTGGCAGAGTTTTGTGCGTGGCCAGTCCAACTGTTGCCTCTGTGCAGAACCTGAAGTCCCTCCTTGCCCTGCCTTCAAACGTAACAAAGTGGAAACGCAGGAGCAGGAAGATAAGCTGCTGCAGTAGTGTTTCCTCGCTCGCAGCCGGACAGGGTGAAGCAACAGGATATATGAAGAGGTTTCAGCAAGACGAAGAGTACAGTTCTGGACTATGTTCCTTTAGTTTAATCTCTGCCACCTGCCATGAGGCTCCCGTATTTTTGAGCCTGAGAAGGCCCCATTTTGTTCCGTTCAGTTTAATTGCTGCATTTAAATATGTGTGTTAAAAAAAAAAAACAACACCACAACACAACAACAACAAAACCCCATCTGCATGAAACCAAATTTGATATTCTCTCCCTCTCTTAACGTGATCCCATGAATTTCTTGCATTGTTGTGTCTCATGTACTGAGGGTCCCATGCAGAGAGCAAACAATAAAGCAGCGAGAAGACAGATGCTCTGCTAATGGGAAACCAAGGAGAAGGGAGTCTGTGAGGGATTACAGGCAGCCTGGGGTTGGAATACATTATTAGCATAGCACCCAATTCAGAAATTAGTTTTCAGAATTAAATGCCTGTGGCATTTTGGCAAAAACTCCTGATCATTCCTCTCAAAAGCCCTCAAAGCATAAAAGAGTAGGAATCTCAAGTCCAGGCTGAGCAATCACATTGGGTGACTTGGCGGTGCTGTAGCAGTGAATTGTAGTTTTTATGGCTTCATACCATTACCGGGGCAGCAACTGCCACACCTACTGAAATGTAACCCACTCGATCTGCTCGCACAGACCTTTAGCAGGTTTTGAACATCCTCATCAAAGAAGAAAATGGGCCTGAATGAGATTCCAGGGTCTGTTTCCAGGAGGAAGGTTTTGTTTTGTTGAGTGCGTAACAGCAGGGAAGCGCATCGGCCTCTCCTTGGGCACGGTTAGGCATGCGAAGGAGGAGCAGCAACATGTCTTTTCAAAGATCTGACATTGCCTAAGGTAGAAACTTCGGGTCCTGAAGCCTTTTTCAGGCATGCTGTTTTCTGAATGTTTTTGCTTTTGAAAATCACGATGAGAACATCAAACTTTAAAAGACCCTGGGTAGGCAACCGAGATTGGCTACAGGACTGGGGGCAGACAGGAGAAATGGTTTCTCATAGTACTTGGTGGGATTATCCTCCATGCATAATTGTTCATTATATGCTCAAAAATCATTGTTAATTTCTTTTGGATATATTGCACATTAGACAGAAGAGTTATAAACCCCAAGATTATCACAGGAGGACACTAACAGGCCTGAACAGACTTGTTTTCCTCTTACATTGAAACAAAGACTCTTGGACAGAATCATTAGAGATTTTTTTGCCCATTTGATAATCGAAGTATAGCGGACAGCAAACAAAAGAAAAGTTCAGCCAGCCAAGTCTTCTACTTTATTTTTACTCTTCTATTCTAACATAATTAACATATTTCTCAAGGTTTATTTAGTTTCCCAGAGTCTTATTTTATAGAAGTATCATTGGGGAGTTTGATGACAAAGTCTTGATTCAGGCACATAAAGTGAGATTTTGTTATCCTGGGAGAGAAGTCAAGGACAAGGTAAATATGGAAGAAAACAGTTGGGACCAAAGTAAGGAACCGGGAAAAAGAATATACTGGCTCTTCAACATGCACTTGTTTTCTTTGCATCCTGGTAACTAGCATCTTATTTCGAAGTCACAGAAGCGAGAGTAAAGGGTAACACTTCATTTTCAGCTTTGAATTTCAGAGCTGTTCTTTTTATAACAACTTCTTTCAATGTTTTCATATATGCTTAATGAGCATCTATAATGAATATTTGGGAAAGTTCAAAATTACGCTTCTTATTTGTTCTGGGTACAGACTGTCTGTAGGATTTGGAACGTTTCTGTCTAGTTTGAGATCGGTCTGTATTTACATCATCTTACTGGTCTGCCAACAAAATATATATTTAAAAAAAAAAAACAACTGGCACATACGAAACCCTTACAGAGTAAGGCTAGACTTGAGCCCAGCACCGCTCACATGTGAATGAAGCTGTACGTATAAAATGCCGTGTGTACCGGAGCCTTGCTGTGATTTGGCTTCTCCACCAGGGTCTTGCCTCCCAGCCCGTATTACTTCACCGTTTCACCTCGATCTGTTTTTCATGTCCCCAGATTGTGAGGGAGGGCTGGTGTGCGCAAAAGCTCCTTTTTCCCCCTCCAACTATGTCAGTAATAAAAGAGGCTGCAAGTCCGTAGAGCGTAACCTCCTCTTCTCTTGCAGCTACCTGGTTCACAGGCTCTGGGGGACCAGTGCTGCTTCCACCCAGCCACGCTGGGAGCCCATTGTCCAGAGGCTCCTGGGTGTGCTGGGAGATGATAAAGAGGCCATTCTGCCTTGTTTGCAGTCTGGAGCGAGTCACAACTTCTCTCTCGTTGCACACACAAGATTTGTGGAGGTTAATAACAATCAGGTGCTTCAAAGAGAGAGGTTGCCAATTTTAATTAGTATTTTAAGACTTCGTTTGTAAGCTCTGCTTCTAAACTTGAGAACTTAGCACAACAGCCCCGTTTGAACTCTCCACATTAGAATCAAACACTGCAAAGCAGAAGTTGACAGGTGAGCTACAAAAATGTAGAGAAAATCATTTATTTACCTTAAACAGCAGCGTCCATGGTACTACTATCGTGTAGAAAACGCGCTGCTGGGAGGTGAGACTGTTACTCTTTTCCAGTCCAGACAGATTGAAAGCACAAGCAGAGCTGAATCCAAAACCCTGATCTCACTGAATCACATCTCCAGTTTGTCTGGGATCGATACTGTGATCAGAAAAGAGAAGAGTGTAATGGTAAAGGAGAGCTCCCCGAGCCCGTGAGCTGTTTTATCACTGGCACTATTAGACCTACTGCCATTTTGCAAAGTCTTCTTAATTGGGTAATCCAGTTCTGGATGTGCTTGACAAATAACAATTCTCTTGTTAAAAACAAATCATGGTTTTAATTTAATAGGGTTAGTCATATAAAGAGTGATTTCGTGTCAGCAAAACCTTTCTTTCTGACAAACAGTGTAATTTATGACATTCTAGTTGGCAATAAATGACATTAATCTCACCACTATGCCATTCTGTTCCTGGGGAATAATGTCCCCTCTTAATCAATAGCTGGGGAAATGCTCCTTTGCATTCCTTATCAAATGACAGCCAGATGGTACGGGTAAATTCATTCCAGCAGGATTTTAGAATTAGCTGGGTTTGTACTGTTGTTAATCCCCTGCTGTCTGGGCCACGAGGACCTACCCACCTGTTTCCAGTAACCCTCGACTTCGCAACCTTAGGAAATAGTCTAGCCAGATGGTTACTCAGATACAGCGCAGCCAAGAGGCATCCCAAGCGGTATCCCAAGCAGTGAGGCCTTTTTTCTGCATCAGTAAGAAGAAGAAAAAAACAAAAAAACAGTATCTTGCAGAAATAGCCAGCTGGGACCGCCCGCCTCTGTGTCTGTTCCTCAGCTCCCTGGTCTCTTTTGATGAAGTTTCAAAGTTTCTTAAGATTGTGTGAGCTGTGTTCCTTAGCATGTAGTGAATTTGGAGCTGTGACAGCTGCCGTACCATCATTTACTGACTTTCTGGGCCCATCAGAGTGTCTGCGAGACCTTTTCCTTCATAATCACGTTGTCATATAGCAACAATATTTTTGTCTCCAACCTATTGATCTGAAATAACATGTAATCCCCTCACACCGCTGAAAAAGAAAACATATGGCAGCTCTAGGCTGGGGACCACTGGCTTTTGAAGTGAGGGGACAGTTAATCCCCGCTAAGGCAAGGGGGAATGGAGGAAGCCGTAAGCTCTGTTGGGCCGAGCTCTGAGGATGCCTTAGGTGGGGAGCCAGTTACGCTGTGCTCGGGGAGGAGTGTCCAGTTGACACTCATCCTCCCCCTTCCCTGTCTTTTCTCTTGTGCAACTAAAGTACATTTCAGGGGAGCTTTGCTACAACTTAGTTGCCGAAATAAGCATCCCTGTTCAATACCATGGAAGTGACCGGGCACCCCTTCTCCCTGGCAGGAGAGAGTGCACGTGCAGCACTTCGCTTACGTGGGACTGCAGCGGGTGAGGGTAAAGTTCAGCCACTGCAAATACCAGTTTCAAAATTACATGGCTGGAGTTCTTGCCTGTAGGGTAGTTGTTTGGTAGGTCAGTCGTCTGGCCTGATAACCTTGATATTTTTTTGTATACCTCTAAACACAGGGCTAAAGACAGACTTTGGTATCTGAAACAGGATCTGCTTTGGGGACGCGAGTACAAAGTTAAGGTCAAAGACTCTCAGGCAGGGAGCGCAGAGCTGTGGTACCGAGTGGGCAAAGTATCTCCCCGCTGCCGTGCCCCCGGCGCCGAGCCGAGGGGCTCTGCCGCCAGGCCTGCCCGCTGCCGGCTGCGGCACAGCGTGGCTGCTGGGCTTTGCGTCAGCTCTCAGGGGTGTCTTACTGCTGCCCATGCTCTGCGGGGAGCCCGAGCCCCTACAACCGCACTTCTAGATTCTTCCCTGCATAAAAAGCTTGGGGTGCAGAGGGCAGCTAAATCCTCCTTGGGCCCGTCTTCATTTTCCTAGCCGGCATATAGCACCGAGTAAAACGTAGGTCCAAAATCTGAGGTCACTAATTTGCACGGGAATCGGGAGGTAAGTCTGATGTTCTTTACTTCCCCAACAACAACTACCAAAAGAGTGAATTAAAGCTAACTCCAGCACACCGAATGTAAACTCTTCAAGCAGGCTTCAAAAATAAAAATCAAACTTAAAATAATATTGTTACATTGGAAATCTCGATGGAAATCTTGCAGTGGATGAGAAGGCCGAGTTGGTGTCTCCGGAGGCTGCAAGAGCAGAGCAAAGGCTTCTGAGTCGCTGTCTCCCAAACCTGTTGTCTCGTTTGCTCTCATGTACAGCACAGGCTGGAGAATAGCGCAGCGTTCCCTTCAAAGGTATTTCTGTAGCTAGAGGAGTGGCTACTAATAATCCTTTCTTTTCTGTCATTTGAACAGTATTCAGGTTTTCAGCAAACAGCGGACAAGTGCTTTGTTTGTGGACACCTCATAATGGAAATGGTAAGAGACCTAAATCGCTAACCGCGGGGCAGCTTGCTTTTCACCGACTTTGGGTAGTGCACTGCGAGACATTGGGCTTTTTTTCCCTCGTCAGATTATCATTGTGTCTTCACTGCTGTCAAGGTAATTTTTGAAACTGGGGCAGTGAATAAACAAAAGTATCTCCATGCTCTATTACTATTAAGTACAGTAAGTTGGGCTTCTTTTCTACCTGAGATCCTGGGAGGCTGCTGTTCTGCCGCGTGCCAGTTAAAAAAAAAAAAAAAAAAAAGACAAATAGGATTTTAATACTAAAGGGGGAAAATACAGCACAGCTTTGTATGAGAACGTGGTAAAGGAAAACAGAGGCTGTGCTCTGTAAAGCAGTAGTAGAATAGCAAGAGCTCTGTCAAGCAGATGGAATTTGGGCTAGGGAGGAGAGGGAGGTTATCAATAGTCCTGAGGTTTGTTGCCCTCTGTGTGACTTCCTCTCTTTACCTTCTGCCACTTGTTCCACGTCCGTTAAAATGCATTATCGCCACTGGGATTTGTAGGGAGCCAGTAGTCAGAGTTACTGTTATAATAAAAAAATCAAAGGGCTGTGGGTTGGGCCAGGTACTGCTGGCGTCATTTCAGCGGGTGAAAGTAGGAAGTTCAGTCTGATCTTCCTAAGCAGAAATTCCCAAGCAAAATGAAGTGGCTTGCACATTAAGAAGTGCAGATCATGTAGGATATCTGTTTTCGTCTTGCTTTAAAATGTCTATGAACCTCAGTATGCCTACTGGAAGTAGCTACCGCGTTGCAAACAGGGAGGTTCAGCAGGAGCTGGAAGCGAGATTTCACTAATGAGGATTCTGGCTCATATCCTGGCACCACTGGTTGGACAAGGATATTGTTCGTTTTAGCCCAAGAGCAAATTTCTAGAGTTGTGTCATGCTGGGAGGGGGAGGGGTATCCTGACTTGCATGCTTTGAGCTGGCCCTTAATTGCAGAATCCCAGGCAAGAGTCCATAATATCTCGGTGGAGCGCAGTAGCTGGAAGCTTGGCAGGTGCTCGTCTGCCTCTCTCCCATCAGCAAGCATGCTCCGACAAAAGGAAACAGCTCTGGGAGCTCCAGGAATTAAGCGGTCTTATTTGGCTAATTCCTCGGTGTTCCGCCCTGGGAGCGCACATACGACAAACGTGCCGGCGCAGTGGTGGGGCCGCGGCCAGCCAAGGAGCAGAGAGCTGCAGCCCCACCGGCCTGGGCGCGACTGAAGCTGTTGAGGTGGGGAGCGCAGCTGAGTGGCGAGCTGGTCTCTGCGAAGGACTGGCCGCACAACCCCGCCAGGCTGACGGCGTGTCTTATGGACCTGCCGAGAGCAACACGCGCACAGAGACGAGTTGTTTCTGGCCAGGAACAGGCTGGCAGACCAAA
The DNA here is from genome assembly GCA_013398815.1 of Ibidorhyncha struthersii. Classification (NCBI taxonomy): domain Eukaryota; kingdom Metazoa; phylum Chordata; class Aves; order Charadriiformes; family Charadriidae; genus Ibidorhyncha; species Ibidorhyncha struthersii. The sequence continues at coordinate 392,639 of VZSZ01001648.1, read as the reverse complement.
CGGAGTCTGATGCCACCCCCTGAACAGAGAGCCATGAGCCTTCATTACAGGGGAAGAAAAGGTTAAATTAAATTGGCTTTGTGCATTTTTCATATGCACCACTTCTTATTCCCTGTTGATTGATCTTTATTCATAGAATCTTCTACAGGGCCATGAGAGCTTGGCCTGTGGAGTTTTTTCATCTCCAGCTTATTAGCAGCTCCAACCTGAGCATTCCTGCTAGCAGATACTTTTTGAAACCACCTTCCAAAGGTATTTTTATACCTGCTGAAATGTATGCAATTGGTGCTATAACCTGTTGAGAGCTGCCTGAAGGTGACACTGTGTCTCACTCTTCCCAGAGGCTTGTTCACAGGCTTGGAGCATCCTCTTTGATGTCCCAGTGCCACACTGGGTGTTCTGTACAAGGACACCAGGAGGAATGGGATCTGTTCTGGAGTAGTGTAGCTGAGACGGCGTCGTGCCTTTCCTTGAAACCTTAGAAACGCCATAGGGAAGGTCAGCATGGGAAAAGGCTGAGCGGATGGATGGATCTGTATCCAAACACACAGATACAGATGGAATTTTAACAGAAACTGATGGCCCCCTGTGACTGATAACCAGTCAGCAGCTGTGGTGGATTAGGATCCTGAATTAATACAGGGACACCTATTTATTTGCTTGGTTTGTTATTTTACTTTTTGAGTAGTGACTGGTTTGGATTCTGTCTGTCACAGCCTGTTAAGTTTTGTGAATTAACTCTGTATCCCAGTAACTTGTATTTGGCTGCAACACGTTTTCCAAGAAGCGGTCTCTGAAGCCGTTTTTAATTTCTGTTGGCAGTACTGGGCCTGCAGAGCTGAGCCTGATGGGCGTTACCCTGATTTTCACAGTTCTCTCTCTTTATTGGGAGCCTACTGAAACCCACTGAAATAAGCAAGTTGATTGTTTTAAAGGGCCCCTTGCTGACAGAGCTGCAGAGTGGTAATTTCATCCTGAAGTGCTTTTCTCACTGTCGTTAAGAATCAGACACAGCAGTATATGGGGGGGGATCTCTTGTAATCATGCATCCGCTTATTTTGCTGTGTGCCTCTTAAGATCTTACAGGCCCTTGGAAAGTCATACCATCCTGGCTGCTTCCGCTGCGTGGTGTGTAACGAGTGTTTGGATGGAGTCCCCTTCACTGTAGATGTGGAGAACAATATTTACTGTGTCAAAGACTACCATACGTAAGTACGCAAATGCATTGCCTGCTTGGAAAAATTATAGTAGTTAAATTATTGGCATAGTTATAAGCCTTGTAGTAGATAAAAAGGGTCATTCCTGTTTGTTTAGATGTCTCTCAAGTGCTGCTGTCACATATCGCATTTGTAAAGTATTTTAAGCTTACATTAAAGGTCACTTCGTGGGCCCAGTGTGGCGTACAGTGGCCAGGTAAGGCTGAAAATCAGGTTTGTGTCAGAGGACGTACTCCTCTGGTGGCGGTTTCTCTACTCCTTTCAGGACTTTCAGTACTAATTGGATAGGGCTAATTCTGCAAGTGGCGGTGGGTTCTGCTGGCTGTTTTCTAAGAGTCGAGGTTCTGGTAGTGCATGACACTGGGGAGTGTGAGTTAGGTTAACCTAGACTGGACAGGAGATGTATAATTAGCAGCTCATGTTACAACGATTTTAGCCTCACCTGACAAGAAGTTTTGTGGTTTAAGTGATTCCTTTTGGACTCCTTTCTGCTCCTGCTCAAAGGCAATGTGAATGCTCTTAACTCCAGTCAACCAATAACCCAGCTTATGCGGCAAGAGTAAGTCACTCTGAACTCAACCCTGTTGGTACCGAGTTGACCGTGTTAGAAGGATAGAGTGAAAGTTGGCCCTGGGATTGTCATAAAACGCAGCTGTGGATAATAAGATCAGTTGATGTATTTGTTTTAGTGGATCCTAGCCACGAACAGCCCCTGTCCTATTTAGCATGTCACCATGTCTTCCTGACGTCAGATGGTGACAGTTCCCCAGGTCACGAGCTGCTTTGCAGCCAAAGCAGCGAGTCTCTAGAAGAATTTGTAGGGCTTTATGAGTACAGGAAGGTAAGAGAAAGGGCGTACGTGGGAAGAGGGCTGGATTCACTATCCCTAGAGGTCAGGAAGACCTATGCAGTAAAGCTGAGGTAGATCAGCCTCTTCCAAATCTCCTTTTCCCTGAATATCATTAAACATTTAGAGGTGTTCCAAATCCTGTGGATCTGCGTTTTGCTAAAAACAAGGTATGTTTAGAATAAGTCTTTCGGTTCTACTTTTTGAAGAAGCTCTAAATGTGATTTGAACACTTTCTTCTTCCACCCTAGGGTTTTTGCACCAAAATGCGCTTCCTGTAACCAGCCGATCCTACCAGCACAGGTACATGTTAACATGCACTGACTGTTTAGAGAAAACAGCTGTTGGCGTATGAACAGTTTCTAAAAACACATCAGATGCTTTTCCTCCTCTCCTAGAATCTATACTATGTCAGATACTAAATTAAATACAGTTCAGCAGTAATGTCACTCCCAAACATTCCCAGAGGTTGTAATAGTCATACTACTTATGCAGCATAGTACTTTGTATCTTTAGGGTGCTTTCCAGGTCTTAATTATGCTGTTATAAATCACATTTAATTGAAAGCACTGACTGGGGCTCCAAGAACAACCCAAGCAGTAAAGCCCTGTTTATTTTTAGAATCTCCCATTAGCTCAAGTAGCAATTTTCCTTGTCTGCTACGTTTGCATTTCTGATGTGGATCTGTTAAGATGCCCAAACTTGAAAAGACATCTGAGGGTTACCCTGACCCTGTGAAAAGGCCACACAGTCTGTCCTCCTGGGCTGGCGATTTCATGAAAGTGCTTAAAAGAGTGGAAAAGGCAGCAGAAACGTTGGCTAAAAGGAAAGCTAGGTGAACCGCCTGCCTGCAGCCTCAGCCTGTCCTGGCAGTATAGTTAGCGTGGTAAGACTTCTGCATTAAGACATCCCTTTTCTCCCTGCCCGCAGTGGGGCTCCCTCAAGCTCTGGTGGGTGTAGTACCCTCCGAGTTCCCATTACTGAGGTCACCGACCAGCTCATTTGTAAGCAAGGGCCCCAAGTGCCTCCCTCCTTCTCCTCTTGCCGTGTTTATAGAGCCAGAGGTTGCATCCTGTAAGCTGCTGTGCCCCAGTAAAGCCTGTGGGCAGAGCCTCTCAGCGTGCCCACCTCCACCACTCTGCACGTTACTCTCTAGTTGTCATTATTACTTCTCTTAAATGGCCAGGTCACACATAATTAAAAAACATATAAAGGCTGAGCCAGAACTGCTTGTCCTGGTGATGAAAGGTGAGGATAAAACCCTTATGTAAATTTCACTGGATTTGTGTCTTACAAAACAACTTAATAAATAATGAAAGAAAAGGGGGGGGGGGGGGGAAAGCAGTCCTGCTGACTCATCTGATGGCTAGCAGGATAGACTCCATGGTCTTTCCCATGGAGGTTTCTTAGGTTAGTTCCAGTCTCGCAGTGCAGGTACTAACTTGCCCACAGCTTCTCTCAGACATAGTCTACGTGGTATCTGATGCTCTAACCACACCTGGAACTGGAAACAATGCAAGGCAATGAATTTAATGAGCTCTGTCTTCAGAGTGGATCAGGGGAAGAGTCTGTGAGGTTACAAGAAGGGTAGGGGCTGCTCTGCAGGGCCTGGGGCTCAGCCAGGAATTACGCAACTCCACTGCGTGCACCCTCACGCTGAGATTTTGGCCTGTGCACATAGTTACCCACCGGACTGCTAAGTCCCTATGGGGTACATACAGGGACATGTGCATGTGCAAAATAGCTGTGCAGAGATGGTTTGAGGGGAATACAAGTCCTAGAAAACTCAGGCCAGGATGTCTACCAGGAGGAGTTACCCAATCAGCAGGTCATAGTTTTTGACTGGTCATTCGTTCAGATCCTGGGTGCCCTTGGAAAATTATTTGATTTCAAGACTGATTTGTCCCTTGAGGATGAAGTTTTGGCTCTACTTCCCAAATGACCTCTACAGCTTTGGTATGTCAGACACCCACGCTGCTGCTAAACAGCAGAACCAGCGGTGCAGTGCTGTGCACCAGGGGACAAGATCCTGAGCGGTCGGAGAGCTCTGTGGGGGAAGAGGGGGGTCCCCCAGGGAAATAGCTCTCTGAAGCGATAGGTCGGGCACTGAAAGAAGATTGAGAAAACACTGCTTACGAGCCCACTCTTACCTTCTCTCTGCTTCCCCAACAGGGCTCCGAGGAGACCATTCGGGTGGTGTCAATGGACAAAGACTACCACGTGGAGTGCTATCACTGCGAGGTAAGCGTGGGGTGCCTCTGCCGTCCCGTCTCACAGCAAGGCTTCGCTAATAACTAGCAGCCAATTGGTGGGTGCCCGACTCGCACCCCGGGGTGCGCTTGCTGGCTCTTGCACGCCTGGGCGGGTAGAGCTCTGCCCCACGGCTCCTGGCGGGAGGCAAAGGGGTGAGTGCTGCCTGGGCTGCAGGTGGTGCTGCCATCTCCAGTACCGAATTAGGGGGTTTTCCCCCAGTATATTAACTTCAAAAGTTGGGTTTGGGTGTTCGGGTTGAAGTTTCTCAATATTTCCAGATGGGGAGAGAACAAAGAGTAGGTGGCGGTTCTCTTTTTCCTGATGTCTGGATTCAGCTTGTGATCTGAGGAGACTTGAATTCACATCGCCTGTGCAGGGAAGGACCCTCCCTCCTACACTGGAAGGCTTTTCTAGGGAATCTGTGGTTTTTCCACACAGAAAGAATAGTGATTCTGTACTAGAAGAAAGAGAGGGATACCACTGACTTTCTGTCGCTTTTTTGGGAGTAGTTTCTTTTTGTGTAGAACATTTAAACGTTTATTGGGGCAGATGAAGAAGTTGTGGGATTAGTGCTCTTGCTTCCGAGAGGAGAGCTGGGTTCAGTCCTAGCTCTGCATCCAGGAGCACGAGGAGGGAAACAAACTCTTTAATTAGCGATCAACCCAAAACTTCCCTTTTGCTGTAGGTTTGGTGCTCTGATAGAACATGCAAATATCCACACAGATCCTAACTGTGCTACCTAAGTGTCTTAGCACCACAGGCAAAAATGCAGCAGTTTTATCTTCCGTGCACTTTTGCACAAAAAGGTTTTGCAAAGAGACTTCTGATTGAGGGGGGAAATAACAAAATTCAGGGCATCTTGAAATGTATACGAACCTAAACATAAGGACGACCCCATCCACTCAGCTCTCTCCTTCCAACAGAGATACCTGATACTCCGTTCCATTTTCTATTAATTTTTAAAGAGAAATTGGCGCAGGAAATGGCAGCATTTTGGAGGGCTGTACTTCCCTCCTCCTTCTTCCCCGATCTATTGCTTTGTGCAGGCTTCACCTAAGATGACAGCTCCCTCCCCTTCTCTCTCAGGCTATTGACTTCATATTAGAATGTCCCAATGGGGGTTTATTTTCAGTTCTGTTTCATTATTCATTTCCCCATTCTCCTTCCAGTTTGAGGCAAATCAGGCTGCCTCCACTTCTGCCCAGAATGGCAGAGTGCATTTATGTACAGAAATCAGGGGGTTAGCCATGTGCTAACAGGGTAGATTACTGCCTAATGGCCTCCGATCAGGCTCTCAGACTGTACACGCTGGGTCACTGCTCTCTCCAAATACTGCTAGAAAAGTTGGTGCCAGTATTTTGAGGTATTCACATGGAGACTTCTGTAAAGGCTATGACGACTTAGGCGGCCGCTGCTGAAGTGCCGTTAATGTCACCATCACCTGGTGGCCACGCAAAGTCAGTAGTGAGTTTGGAAACTTTGCTGCTTTTCTGTATCATCTCTTTCTTGTGCAACCCCTTCACTTCTGCTGAGCAGTTCAAGCCGGTTCACAGATTAATAGACCCCCGTTCTAAAACTGAAATCCACTGAGAAGGCAGAAAAGGAACACAACTTTGGAGAGGGGAAAAGGTATGAACGCTTGGCACGTCTGTAGGGAATCTGAAATTGTTAAATTCTAATGAGGAAATTAGTTTTAAATCTTCCTTAAAAGACTATAAAGTTATTATGTAACATACAGTAACACACAGAAAACTGCCTTGGCAGAAGCTTTGATTAAAGCCTCCCTAAACTCATACTTGAGTTTTAAAGCTTACTTTAAAACCCATTTTTCATTCTTATTTCAGCATTGTAAAATTTGAGGATTTTAACGTGAGGTATGAAAGCTGAAAAATCGTACTTTGTGTCCAATTAAAAACTTCACATCGGTTTTCAATACTAAAATGACCTATATGCCCAACTTGTTCAGTTTTTTTTCCTTTCTGTTAAATGCGCAGATACGTACTCGGATTCTCTGGTTTGTCAGGACTGCTCAGTAACAATTTTTAAGTATTTAACGTACTTGAAATGTCAAAACCAAGCACAAAACTGCCATGACTTTAAAATGTCCTCAAAATTATAATGATGACAACTGAAAACGAGGATTGTCTCTGTTGCAGCGTACATAGTAGTCAGCAGGCAGGATCATTGTTTGTTGTTCTTCTTTATGTCTCTGCTGTTGTTCACCCATGTCATCCCGTAGTTATGTGCCAGTCCCAGAGGTACTAACATATTTCCACTAAAGATGGACCACTGGCCGTGAAGTCTTTAAACTTTTTTAATTCCAAATTAGACAAAGTGTAGCCCTGCTTCAGAAGTAAAACATGTCTTATCTCCCCCTCTTCCCCACTCCTCCCATTCTCTACTTAGGCCTCCCCATTTCTTGCTCGCTGCCTTCTTGCAGAGTTAGCTCCTTCCCTGTCCTAACCTCTTCCCGGTTGTGTGTGTCAGGGTCAGTCCTTGGCCTGGTTTTGTCTGATTTGCATCAACATTTATTAGATGAAGAAGAGACCAGAAAGGGAAGCAATGGGGGGAAAAAATGCTGGGTGCTACTGTAGACCGTCCTGTTTGATTTCAGTGATGTCTTTTTGCTTAATATGAGATAGTCAGGGTCCACCTCCCAAAAACCCTTGAGGTTGCTGGCTTTGGAGGCACGGGGGGAGCTCTCCGGGTTATGCAGGATGGATGCAGCTTGTTGTGAGATGACCTGCCTGAACCACTCACTAACCTGGGATGTATATATTTCCTCTAGGATTGTGGCTTGCAGCTCAATGATGAGGAAGGCCATCGTTGTTACCCGTTAGAGGGCCACTTGCTCTGCCACGGCTGTCATATCAGGCGCCTTAATATTAAACTGCCATCACATCCACCTCCGAGCTATCCAATGCATGTCACAGAACTCTGAGAGACATTTCCGTTACCAATAAGCCGTTTGAAAGAGAAGACAAAAATAGAAAAATTACTTTCCTGTTCCTTTAAAGATGAGATTCCAGTAATAACCATCTAAACCAGCTATTTATTTTTTAAATCAGAGGTGAGGGGTCCTTTTCTGATCTTGTACACTTGCATTCTTTTATCTAGACGTTTTCACTGAGACACCGTCTACTTGAATAAATAATTCACCACTAAACTGTAACTATAAATGGCAGCATTTCTAAAAACAATGGTACAAAGGGCTGTTCTGCACTCCCTACTCTCTTCTTCAGTGGAGATTTCACCTAAGTAAGGAGTGTAGAATTACTTTCCAAAACTTAGCACCTTATCACATTGCAGCAAGCATGATAAGATAAACGCTAGCATTTTAGCTAGTTTTCTTGAATTCTGGTCTTAGAGAATACAGTCACACATTTTTTAAAACTTAGATTCCCAGAAGTAGCGAATAGGAAGCAAACAAGTGTTTTTAGCAATGACAGTTTTCAGCATGGGTTAAATAAAGGCATTCTGTGAAGAAGCGTCAGGGCAGCTTTCCAGCCTACAAGGTTCCAGAGCTATCCAAAGACTATTTAGCCTGTTAAAGGAATATGGCAAGCACCTCATATAAAAACCACATTACAGAGGAATATATCTAAAAGATTGGCACATGCAGGGTCATAACAGTTGGAGGAAGTTGCAGACCTCTGTAACTGTTTGCCGAGTACAAGTGTAGCCGTGGTTTCAAAACGCATTCATATCAACTTGATGATTTGGCACTTAGTAAAGAATTCATCTTTTAAACCTGTTTTTTGTTTAATAGGGTTAGCAGCCCCTTTCTATGCAAAGGTACGGTTGTCTTTATACACCACTTGTTTTACACAAGACTTCATTTGTTACCAACTGCTTTATGATTGTATGTGGATACATTATTAAAAAAAAAGAGGGGGACAGTGGGTTTTGTATTATCTTTTCAGCTTTGTGTTCTTTTCTAGACGTACTTTTGAACTGATTACGGTGATTGTCTTCCTTGGAAAAAAAAGTCCAAAATAATTTAGAGAGTCAGACCGTTGAAACATTGGTATTTTATAACAAGTATTAGATGTACATAGGATGTACACACACTCACATTTTGCATAAGCTTTCACAGTAACCTCAGAGCTCTGGGGAAATATATGTCTTCCATATAGGAAGTTAGATGAATCTTTTTTTATGGTTTGTTTTCTACCATGTGTTGATGATTTACATGCAAATCACACATCTGTATGTTTAAAACATTCCTTGCATTCTCATGAGAATTGATCCAGCCTTCCTGAATTTATATTTTAAATAAATCCATCATTGCTGTCTTTAACTGTATCCAAAATTACAATAAAATAAAATTCTTCTGCGCCAGAGGAAGTGGAAATACCAGACCAGATTCTCTGCATCTGTAAATTGGGACATTTCCATGCCAGTTCTCAACACGTCAAGAATCTGACCCATCATCTGAAATGATCCCATGTTAAATTCAGCACACAGACTGATGAAATGACTTACTTGGCAACACCGTTGCCATTTATGTTCTTGTGCTCCATTGATTTCTTGAAAGGCGTTTGTGGTGCTCTTGAAAAGTCCAAAGAGCATCCAATGGACACTGATTCCTAAGTGGAATAATTAACTCCCTTAACAGAACTTTTTGATAGTCTGGAATTTCCTTATGGGGGAGGGAGGGGGGCAGGAAAAATCCCTGTGAACTATTTTTTTTCTGTTAGGAAGGAACAAAAGATATGTTTCCTGAACTTTTGCCAAACTTCCATTGGCCTAGATTAACCTGTCCTACTGAATGCTCCTTGGCAAGTCAGGTGCTCCTTTAAAAAGTCATTTTCTAACAAATACGTATCAGTTGCTAATTAAGATATTTAGTATGATAGCCATGGTTTGAAGGAATTACAGTGCAACTAGTGCCCTGCTTCTGCCGTGTGACCCTGCAAAAGCGAGGACACAGGGGGCAGGCACACTTTTCCAGCCTTTGCAGACATTACCTCTGTGTCACCAGCCCAGCCTCCGAAGGAAGGGGAAATACATCTGCCTCTCACCCAAATGGCAACTGCTAGAAAAGGGGGAAAAAAACTGTCTTAAACTGGATCGTGTGATGAGGATCATGTGATGATTACAAACATTGAAGATATCAGAGCTTCAGGATAAACTTTTAGCATCAGGTGCAATGTAATACTTTTCCTATTCAAGGAAGCTGCTTTGGACCACATTTAGCTTTGAGGCATTTTTACTTGCTTGTCTTGACAATATATATTAAGGAACCCAAATTAAGAAAGCAGTCATTTAAAATACACTTGCCTCCTTCACTGAAAAGTTTAAGGTTCCACTGCAACATACTTTTCCAGGGACAGCACACTATCTGGCATGTACATACCATACCTTTTCTTCTCTTTTGAAACCGATCATACTGTAGGACAGAGTAATACTTGATTTCATTTCACATGTTAATTTGTCGGTCTCTTGTTCCAATGTGTTAAGTATCATCATGGCAAAAATATCAAAAGCTAATATTTCAATATAGACAAAGCAATTTGTTTAAAACCAGAAAGCAGCAGTTGTTGTTCCAGTATTTTCTATAGACAGGTGCGTTCCATTACTGTATAATGAAGTACAGCTTTGCTTTTCCAGCATTTAGTACAAAAACTGGAGCTCAAGTGAAATTTGCCAGGGTTTTTTTTTCAGTCAAAGAGAAAAATAAAAGCAAATCTAAAATAATGGTGTGCTGTACTCTTTAGTGGTAGTGACAGTTTCTGCACATTTTACCTCCTGCCTGGGGAATTATGTAAATGAGAAAGCTTCTTTTAATGAGTTTCTTAAGGAGTATTCTTATGTTAAATCAGTTCAACACAGATGTAAACTTTCTAGAGTTCACTTTACGATGTGATTGTTCTTCAGAAGCCTTTGCTGTACTTTCAGAATATTTCTATAAAGTTAAAACAACAACTTGTTCTCATTCGCATCAGGACTACACCTTTCCATTTTGGTACGGGAGCTTACAAGGTCCCCACAGCACAAAGCTGTTGTTGGCGAGTCACAGTCCAGTGTGCTCTGGAGGACGTGTTCCAAAGAAAGGACCAAAATAATAATTTGAAAACAAAACAAAAGAATGCACTCAGATAATTGAGCTTTGAAAGAGGGTTTGTTTGGGTTTCTTTCCTTTTCCTTTCACTTGTGTGCATGTGTGTATATATATATATATTTTGTAAGGTGGAGTTTCAAAAGGAAAACATGGTTAGAGGAGCTCTTTAAGACCAGAAATTCCAGAGTAGTTAAGTAAACCAAAGCTCTAAAGGAGACAAAAGCTGCTTTCTTGTGTTTCAAGAAAAGTTTAAAAGTTTGTGATTCATCCTGTAACTAATGCCGTAACTAGAGTATATAATTTGACTTAAATTAAGTTTTCATTTGAGAAATATTTTCATTTTCTTTAAAAGAATATAGTTTTCTTCCAAGAACTTGGACCAACGTTGATTTTTATTTTGTAGGAAATATATAAATTCGCAGTTTGTATATCATGTAACTAGTTTACATGCTGAAAATATACATTAGTTTAACTATTTTTGTATATATATCCTTGTAAAACCTTTCAATGTGCTTCTGTCTTTTAGTCTTTCGAATTACTTGTGGTTTTGTGTTTCAGTGTTTGATTCCCTTGATTGTTGAAGAAAAAATTGGGAAATGTAGATTTATTTATCTAAAGAAGCTACTTGCTATCATCCTAAGTTATTTAATATTAAAGTCAGAAGTTTCATTTAACCTTAGATGCTATAATCTGCTTTTTTCAATAAAGACATTTTGTAGTTATCTTTGATTTTGTAGTTTGTTGCATATAAGTATTTTATTTTTTCTTAATCTAGGTGGGCACTAACACAATTTTCAGGACACCCTTGTATCGCCTACAGACTGCCTAACTGGTATTAATTGATTGCAGCTGCATTCATGAAAGATTTTGGTCCTCCAGTGCAAGTGTTACTAATTAAGGTCTAAAATATGCCCACAGCTAAGGTTTTGCAGCTGCACTTAGGAAATAATTTAGCCACTCTGGCAATTTTTAATTAAGCTGTAACCAGTCTGGCTAGTTCACATGTAGGACAGTCGGTATTGAGGAACACTTCCTTTTCAAGACTCCCTCTACTTTTTGGAGTGTTCCAGAAGAGGAGTACTTGCCTGGGTCGTGAACGTGCATAGCTTTGAGCCCTCAGACCTTGGTTTGGGGACGTTTCTCAATTTTCTCGCTAATAACTCAGAAACTGTGGCCAGAGCTCTGATAGGCTCAAATATATGATTTTTCTTCCTAATATATTTTACCTTTTTGAAGCTCTTTGCCACTTCCTTGTCTCCAGCTTCACAGCACAGATGGGAGCTTGGTCACATTTGCCTTCTGCACACAGTGGTCTCGCAAGAGCAGCTATGTCTGTCAGGCAAGAGGTGTCTCGTCAGGCAAGAGGTGTCTCATCAGGCGCTGGTATCTTGTCCCCAGCTATGGCCAGAAGCGGATGCCTGGGGAAAGAGTACGAGAACCAGTTTCTTCCTGCTTTCCTCATATTCAGTGGGTCTCCCTGCCATTAAGCTGGTCAGTCTGCCATCCTTGAGGATGCTCTTTCCTCCAGTGACTGGCGGAAGCCAAATATTCACAAGCAAATATTCAGCGCGATGCCACCCTCTGCTCCGAAGAGGCCTGCTCTGCTGCTCTGCCCCTCTGGCGTTGCAAAGTACAAATGACATCACATTTGGAAATGAAACTTACTGGTGGTTTTCACACAATGGCTATTTTGGCAAATTTTTCTTTTGCACAGTCAGAATGGAAAGAGTTACAAATGCCACAATTGTTTTAGGGACACAGTCTGCACTTCTGTGCTTTGAAACAGATGTACCACGTTTCTATAGGGCCTTCGCATGTAGGCTCTTTTCTCACTCTCATAATTTTTTAAAATGCATTCAAAGTGAGCAATTCATGCCCTCCTTGAAGGAAAAAAGAAAGCACAAAGACTGGTCAACTCAAAGCGTTTCGACAGTGCCTCACCACGTGGGCAACACAAATGTAGTCAATAAAATCTAGGACATACTCTTAATGCAGCAAGAATTTATACCAACCCATAACCAGCCTGGTTGAAAGGAACAGAGTACTTCTTAAAAATATTAACTGCCCCTTCTGGGCCTTTTTGCAGGAAGCACGTACTGGAAAATGAACATACATTCACCGCAGGAGGGGTGTGAGTCAGGACCCGGCTCCCAGAGGGGAGCACTGCAGAAGTCTGCAGTGTGGTAGGACTCCCCGGCACAGCATCTGAGCCGCGGGGCTGTGTGTAACTGGCAGCTGTTGCTAAATCTGGCATGCAGATTATTCAGGAGGGCTTTGCTAGCACTGCTCTTCACCTTACCAGCCATCCCCAGGTCTGCGTCCTTCACCTTGCAGCTATTGAGTAGAAGAAGGATTTTTCCAAGTCATCCCAGGGCTGAACCAGAGACTCTCGGCTAGTGCTGGGAACCATTAGGATTATGTGAACTCGGCTGGTGAGGCTGCCTTCAGCGCTGTTCCTCGGCTTTTAGTAGACTCATAGAATAAGTGAGGTTGGACAAGACTTCCAGAGGTCATCTGCTGCAACACCCCACCAGCAACACACACTCTAAGAGCAAAATATATATGTGTGCGTGAGTATATATAGCACCTTATATATATATATATGTAATACCTTAACTATTCCCTTGGGTGTGTTGTTGGGGAAGCTGGAATTGCAGTCTCATTCCTACCACTACAGCATTTTTTAATTGCCCAGTCTGACAGTGTTCACATTCGGTGTTGCAGGTTTCTTTCCAAGACCGCAGCTGGCCGGATCACTGATGCCCACATCGTTAACTACGCACCAGCCAAGAGGAGAGTAAGGTGGCAGAGGCAGCAAATGTAGAAAGGCAAAGAACCAGGGCCCTGCTGGAAACAATGCAAATAACTTCAGATCAAGCATGAGCACTGCGGTTTGCAAGCGTTTTGGGCTGGCATGGTTTTTTGCAAAGGCAAGATCTGTGATTATTTTTTTTTGGCACTAAAACATCCTAGTTTCAATCACCGATTTATTTAAATTAAACATTGGAATGTAGCAACAGACACCTTTACTTGTGAAATCTATTTAAAAGCGAAGGACAGTAGGCTGCAATTATAGCCAATCTCCCATCCAAGACCTCAGGCCTCATTAATCTGAATTAAATTTAGGGCAGCAGCAACCTGCAGGCTTCTTCCCGCTTGCTGCCCCACCTGAAGAGCTATGATTTCATGCAGCCTTAAAAAAGCACTGAATTTAGCTGAATTTGCCAACCTACGATCCCAGTTCGTGCTACATCCTCTTGCTTGGGGTTCACTTACACATAAGAAACTTTGAAGGAGGAACTCTAAGGAAGGTCTGGAAATAGCGAGCAAGAGCTGGACGTTGAGTTGGACACATCAGCCTTCTCTGGCTGCCTGATCTGGACATGAAAGTGTCACCCATTAAGCAGAGGGCATTGGTTTCTGGAATAAATTGCAGGTCACCCCTCAGTCACCACCACTGGGCTCAGCAGCAGCTGAATTACGTATTTTGAAAGCAATGAAGTTAACCACAATTCTGGGTAAAACTCCAGAAGACCAAAAATATTTTCTTTCTGTTCAAAATTAATCTAAGAGCCTATCCTAGTGCTCAGTGCCGTTCTCGCCATCTCTTCACTTAACACTGAGACAGCAAAAATAAGTTGCCACATTGTTTATTAAGAGCACATAATAAGAACCAGTGCATTTCTGCTGTACCTGCCTTTCCCCTGTGCTGTCGGTTTCTGTCCCGTCAGACGAAAGCGCCCTACATTGCCCAGCGTAAACCACTGTGCTCGCACGCCACGTAGGGGAAGTACAAACTGAAAACTGTACAAAAAGTAAGAAACCATGTGGAGAGCTGATTTGCCAGCAGTGATAAAATAAGTATCTATCCAGCAATGCACTTCAGAACAAATTCTCAAAGGTTTGTGTCATGGCTGAAAAAGCAAATCCACAAAACCCCACATTTGTACGTACATGTCTGGGAAGTCATCTCCTCCCAGAACAAGTACCGCGTTGGTTAGTTACAGTAATTCAAGTGGTTAAATGGACTATCAAAACCCCCTGTTCATTAAAAATTTGGCACATTTAAACTATTGCAGGAATGTTAAAGCCAACTGATTAGTTAATTAGGGGCTGCTCTGGCGAGGCAAATAAGAGCCAGAGACACCCCTTGGGGTGCTTCCAGGCACAGTAAGAATCAGTGACATGTGCAGTTCTTGACTGGCGTAAATGGGCCTTGCGACGCTAAAACCGAGGAAGCTGTGCTGGTTCACGCTAAATGAGAGTGTCTCATGCCCTCTGTGAGACAGGGCATTAGGATAGGAAAGAAAATTATTGTATCAGGCTGTGCCTTTTACCACCTAAATCCTGCAGCTGAAGGTTTCATGAGTCCAATGCGACGAGCTTGCCAGAGGGGAAACGAAGCAGCAATGAATTCTGCTCTGTGAAGGTCGGATATTGTGTGGCTCTGGTCTCACCTAAGTGCCTTTACCTGCAGTTTGCAAAGGTCACGCGCTGTGTGTAAGGATGGATGCAGGGACGGAGTAGGGAAGGAAATGAGAACGGCATGCATGGCAGGGTACAACGCCGGCGAGAGAGCAGCAAGACCTACCTGCGACACCTGCAAGCCACGCGGTTACTGCACTTACCTCTACCAGTGGACGTGCATCCTAGAAATTTTTTCCACGGAACTTCTTTAAAGTGGTGAGAAAAAAAAGGCCACCAGTGTCCTGCAGCAGGAACCGCTGGCTGCCTTCTGCAAGGATGGTGGCGGCACTCCTCCATACCTGGCTGTGCCCGGGCTCACCTGGGAGGTGGTCCTTTTTCTCACCCCACCTTCCTATGTCGGAAAAAGAATAAAAAAGAAAAAAAAAAAGGGCATCACAGCTTTCTGCACCATTCACTTTTCCGTTCCTTACTAGGGCATTTCCCAGCAAGGGGGAAGAGGAAGCTGGCGCCCTGCCGGGCTCAGGGCTTGGCGCCTCGGCACAGGCTGCGTGCCAGTGGTCACTCTGTCACACGTGAATCCCTTTTATCAAAATGGCAAGTCTCGGTCTCACAAACATTATGGTAACTTCAAACACATCCTATTGCTTCTACTAATGTATTCTCATTTGGAATAGAGTATTTGCTACCTACATTCCCAACCCTTAAAAGCTCTACCTACACCCCAAAATACCACACGATAGTAGGAATGACAGACATTCAGCTGTAGTAAGATCTGCCTTTAGTTGGCTATAAACATTATTTCATTCTCTATTTTAAAATACTGTTTGCAACCTTTATTTTAAGTAACTTACTTTCCCTGCAATCAGCTGCTAGCCTCTGTCTTACCCACGGCACATTTTCCAAGCTCTGGATCAAACCCATATATTTTTAAAAGCTAGAAAAAACTGTTTTAAAAATTAATAAATTTACAGCCAGTTCATATGTAATTGGCCAATTACTTTCCAGAAGCCCTATCAGAATGGGAAAAAATTAATAAAATTGTCTATATGTAAGAGGCCATGAATGCCTCTGAAATGGAGCAAAAGTCCTTAAAGAATGTGCCATTGCATCTTCCAAACTGAATTAAAAAAAAAAAAAAAAGTGGAGCAAACCAAATTTTTCTGTAAACATTTCTTATTTTATTCTGCAACACACAGCAGAAAATCTGCTAAATCGATGGCTCTGGCAGCCACCAGACAAAGCTTTCATGAAGCATGCTGGATTTCGTGATACAGTTTAACTTGAATTTGATTTTTTTATTGGCATTAATCATAGTATCTTCAAAGCTGAAATCTTGTCCTTTGCTGATGAGCCAAAACATAATATGAAGCTGAGCACCTACTGCACTACAGTCACTAATTTCCATATCACCTTTCCCCAAAATTGTATGGCTTTATTTGCACCTCAGACCTAAGGATCTCCTGCAGCAGGAATTCACTTGCAGGCTTAGCAAGCGCAGTGCGGGAGTGCAAAGCAGGAGGTACCAAAAACCGCTGTGAGCTGGATCTTCAGTTGCAGCCTTGTAAAACAACACACAGCCCAA
>VZSZ01001648.1:300411-374808 GCA_013398815.1 Ibidorhyncha struthersii | reverse complement strand
TTTTTTTTTGCAGTAGAAGCTTCTGGAAGTCACTAAAAATAAGTTTGTTTGGGTTTTTAAACCTCATCCAAACACATTTGTGTCATCTTTCAAGATGGCACTTCCCCCTTGCCTCTACTTGACAACAGATTTTTCAGTCATTAAGAATGCTCTGCATGCACAGAAATATCTCGGGTTATTTTTCCCATAATCAAAAGCAAACAAATCCCAGAGCAGCCCTGGCAGGCCGCTTCCGGACAGCGCTGCTGCCCCCCCCAGAGACCCATCGTGCTCAGCTGCTGCCTTCAGAGGGCAAACAGGAAAGTTTGTTTTCAATATAAAATTAGATGCTGAAACAAACTGACCTCTTCCCCCCACCCCCAAAAAAACCCAGCCCCAAACTCTTGCCAACTACTTTTCCATTAAACCTATTCCAAGGCAGTAATTTAGATGTATAGGAGTGGCTTGGGCGGCATAAGCCGGCATTTATGTTTCTCCCCACCTCCCTCCTGCTGTCAGTGCCATTTGATGTTTCCCTGGCCAGCGCTGGACGCTTGCAGCACACTGCAGTCACTTGTAGGCGTCCGTGATACGGCTCAAACCCCGCTCTCAGCTACCAGGATGCCCTCTGCTATTGCCTGCTGGTTCTCACCTGCCTTCTCCTGCAAGGCTCCTCCTGATTATAAAGGATTGGCATTTAGAAGGAACTGCAAGTTATTTACCTCATTATCCTCCTTTAAATCCCTCCCTAATACCCTCATCTGCTGTGATAGCTAAATGAATTTTGCCAATTAGATCTGTTAGCAGGCTATGGCTATGCCCATCTATCCCACCTTAAATTTGTACAGTAAGTTTCTGAGGGCAAAAAGCTATTTTTTTTATTACAAGGAGGACATTCTTGCAACTCTACAACTACAAGTTTACAAGTATACACCAGGAAATCTTTCAGTATTGCCAAAATCTTCTTGACCTGATGTTAGGATTTCTATGTCTAGCACTGAAAGCTGTCCCTATTTAAAACAAATAAAAAATAAAAATCTATCACCACAGCCATCCTTAGCAGTACCATTCCTGCAGTGCATTTACATTGCTAAGCATAAATTAAAGAGATGTCATAAGCGGTTCACAATAATTTACCCAATTGGTCTTTTGCTTTCTTCGTGCATTATAGATAACATTGGTGAGAAATTTGCTGGCCACTATCTGGAATTGTCGACGAAAGCTTTCTGAAATGCTTTGCATTCTTGTGATGGGGACCTTAGCAAGAGCCCACTGTCGGCACTCTAAGCCTTGGGTCTACAAGGTCAGATGAGTCATCGCAGAGTCTCCTTTTCACGTCTGATCAAGTGTGCAAAAACCTGGGGACAAATGCTCCTGCACATTACTCTTGTGTCCTGGGGATCTTCATTCAAGAGCATTCAGAGAAAGCAAGCATGAAACAAGGCTGCAAAGCAACATCATTTAAAAATTTAAGCAGAGTTACAAAGAACATCTGGGGGCCTAAACCAACCTTTTGCTGTCCACATACAGTACCCAGCACGGTGCAGACCCAATGTATTATTGAGTCTCTAGACTTCATGGTTTAATAAACATTTTCATTTTAGCAGATCTGCTAATTCATTAATGTCCCACCTTTTGCACTTAGAGCAGCTTTAAGCACGCCAAGATCTCTAGTCCTCAGCTAGGTCTCTTCCCTTAAAAATACATATCATCGTACTGGATGTCCTGCCATGAGAATGCAAAATAAATGTTTTGTGTCATCGTGTTTTTTCACTGCAGAGTTACATGAACTACACTCTAGAGAGGTCTGGAAAAGAGGAAAATTACAGTAGCTTCGATCACTATAAAATATTCAGAAGGTGAAGCCCAAACACATAAAGGATCCCGGTTGTGAGAGGTTATTTCACTGCTATTAACTGCAAAGAAATAACCTGAGGCACCACTGAGTATCGCCAAACCCCACTGCATCAGGCTTTATGCATGTAGGATTGCACTAGCCACTGCACTAGGATTTAATATTCCCTTTTAAGCTGAAACCTAGTTCTTGGTCTTGTGCTTTGCTAATGAGGGGTCTTGTCCTGGGTAGGGAAACGCACAGAGACTAAATCACGGCTGAGAGAAGAGCAAGGAGAGAAGGTAGTACTGCAAGGGGGAAGGAAAAGTCAGAGACCTACTAACCACCCTGTGTCCCCTGGTGGTGTGGACACCCTCCACCTAACCGTCCTCATGTCCCAAGTGGAGCACCAAATGGCCTCCAAGTAGCACAGGCATTGGGAAAGATCAGGACCAGCTATTACAGACATAGACTCTCCCTTTAATGCTCAAATCTGAGCCTCTAAGCAAAAAAGAGCAGCAGCAACACCAGCCAACCGCAGCAATTGCAGTCCAGTCAGCAGAGTCACTTCCATGGTGGGCTCCATAGCCTCCTGGGGTCCACGGAGATGAAGGTGTCTGCAGCAAGTGACAAGCTTATAAAAACAAAAGGCCTTTCCTCTTTAATTTTCTAATATTTTTTTTTAAAAAAACAACCATACTGAAGAAGAGGTGTGAAAAGGCAGAAGCTTTGCCATTTGAGAATGGTCCATTCCCTAACTTTTCCAATATTTGTGTACAGGATGCTGCGGAACTCCATACAGCCACCTAGTGCTGGAAAAAAAATCACTTCCCCACTTCTGTGACCATCCTCTGCAGTCCCATAAGTGTATTCGAGTCTAAAAGTGTCCAGCAAGGAGCAACAAAAGCCAAGTCTCTGCAAAAGTCAAGACGGCGCACTTCCAGTTATGGGCAGCAGCAAGTCTGAGAACAAAACGGCCGATGACCTGCACACACAGGAAACGCGGTTTTAGCCCAATAAAGAAAAGAGAAAGACATCCCACAAAGACATGACTACTGCCTGTGGATTCTCCAGCGGTTATCTGTGGCTTCTCTCCTCTGTGCTGCTGGGCTAAGCTGAGCAGCAAGTAGAACTGCTTATTTTTAAGGGTACCCGAGCTGCCGCCCCCACCGCCAGCCCTCCCAGCTCGGGCTCTCCAAACGTGTTCCTCTCCTCTTCCTAACAGGGAACTACCAAAATTTGCTTCAGCGAAATCCTTCTCATTTCTCAGCAATTCCTTACCATCACAGGACTGAGACTGCCTGTCCTCATATCTAATTACAGCTATAAAATAAAAGTGTAGCATGCTCCTTTCAAGTCACTTGCTCCTACCTTCACACCACCTCCTCCCATGTGGTGGCACAAGCAATCGTGCAGCTGTGCAGTGCAGCAGATCAAGGAACCAAACTGGGTTAAAACTAAAGAAAGAAAGAAGGGAAGAAAGGAGGGAAGAAAGGAGGGGTTTGTGTTCAAGCAGATCAACGACCTGGTTCCTGTTCACCAAAAATTGAACAGATGCTGGTGCCAGCAGGAGACGGGGGCAGCACCAGCACAGGGTGGTGGCCTGATGTATCCAGCAAACTACAGCCCAAGTCATCATCTCTAACCCCAACAGGGCCAGAAACAGCCAACAGGAGTCTGGAATATGCCCTGCAATGCCTCCATTAGGGCATAACCCCGATTAAAACCAGGTTAGTTACTTAATACTTTGAAGTCATTATCTTCCATAGCTTTTAGAGTGGTTGCCTGGAAGGCAGCAGAGCTAACCCTGCTCCAGAAGCGTGCCGTTTGGACGTCAGTTTGGAATATCCAACTTCCTGGGTTTTTTCCCCTTCAGAATTTGAAAATATTTTGCCGTGCAGCTAACCAGGTCTTGGAGGGATATGGTTTCTTGTTCTCTTGCTTATAAGGGAAACTTGAAACAAATTAAAATTATTCTGGCCTCGTACTAAAGGTCAGCGTTGTGGGGAAAGATGACTTGTTCGGAATTCAGTCAGGAAGTTTAACACAAATAATCCAGCTTGAAGTTCTGTGAGAACAAGTCCCAGCCAAAAAAAAAAAAAAAAAAGTGCTGATAGAACTAATTTAAGTACTAAATCTCTCCTTTCCAAGCATTTTTTCCACCGATAAACCCAGAGGCTTTTAAAGCTGCCATGTGAACAACTATTTAGCTGAGGTGTGACAGAGATGCTATTGGTACCTTCCCAGATAAACCCAGGCTTTTATCAGGAGACTTAACCAGGAACAAGCAGGGGAAGGAACAAAAGGTATTGTTGTAAATTGCTGTGAAGATGGACCGCGCTGCACAGTGTCACCATTACTTGTTGTAAAGCATTGGGCTGCCTCAAACTTTGTTAGCAAAATGTTCATGCCATAAAAAAGGGACAAGAGCTGATAAAATCCAATAGCTTATTTGCAAATAACTAACTAATTCTCTGTTAGTAAAGAAACGCCTTGCAGGTGTGTGGATGCCTTCTGTATCTATAAAGCAACATTTGACTCTCTGAGGCTACATGATGAATTACATTTGGAAGTGTTCATGACTTAGAGAAAGCCCAGAAAGACTTTAAGAGATTCTATTCCCCCTAGAAACAGGTATTAAAAAATAGATACTAGAACTAGTAAAAAAACAGTAGCTGTCATGTCACTGCCAGCCTTGAAAGGATGACTTCAAAAAGAATTAGTGAGAAAGCATTTATGTTTTAGAGAATATGTATGTGTTCCTGTGTATGTAAATACTGATGTACATGTATTTTTTAGTAAAGTCCATAGCGACACAATGGGTCAAGAGATCCCTCTCAAAACCCTGGAAATGAGAAGAACATGAGTTCCCAGTTCCTCACAGGTTTGTACCTCTGTGGCTGGTCTGACTGAAGCCAGCAGGGCTATTAAAGCATCTGCATCCAAAGATTTAAATGCAGACTTGGCCAGTCTGGTCTTGTTTTTCTAGATGACCAAAAGCTGTTCCCAAGAAATGAGCCTTTCGATCCCCTCTCGTCCTTACTCCACCAGTAAGTGGCTTCTCACATCACACAAGTCGTACCTGGGCCTTGAGAAACATCAAAACCAAAAAACCTGCAATTTTACTGTAACAGTCAAATAATACAGCAAGTGCGGAGTGCCCTGGTCAGCGGTGAAACTGTCCTGCAGACAGAAAAAGCCACGAATCGACCAAGAAGCCTACGTAGTTCTTAAAAGAATTTCAGTGCATTGCCAGAGCTGCTGAGCTGGAATAATAATCAATTCACTTTGAAAATCCGCAAGTAAGCTTTAGATTCAGTTTCTATACCCGAATCTAACAGGACAACCTGCCAAACACTAGTAATAAAAAAGCCCTCATGTTTTATGGACAAACATTTTGATAATTTTGCAGGAGGAGTTGCTGTGGCCTACAATTCACCAGCAGCCATGCGCTTTGTGAACACTGGCGCAGTGTTTTTAGCACAATTCGACACACACGTCTTTCCGAAGAGGTTTCTGCTGTGGTACCTGCACACCCAGTTTCATCCCGTCCGATCCCGCACGATTGTGACTCGCTGCTGCCCTCTTTATTCCAGTATCGGCTCCAGTGCACGATAAATACAGCAGCGCCAGGAAATCTTTCTCCCTCTTGGTGACTCAGTCTCCATTACTTGAGTATTTGTCCTCTCTTCTCAGCAAAAACAACCTGGAGAAAGTTACGCTTCATTCAGAAAAAATAATATCCCTGTAGTCCAGGGGGGGAAAACATGACAAAAAGCAGAACTGACTCACTGACTGCTCCCTTCCAAAACGCAACGTGATGTGTTGCCACCCAAGGTGTTGTAATCAGACCATTAAAATGTGGCTGTTTCCTTTCAGCTCTAATGAAGCATCGGCAAATGGATGACATATCTATAGCCTCTCTCTTCCCGTCTGTCTCTGGGAGGCAGGTGCAGACTCAAGTAAGGTTCACAAAATGCATTCAGATGTGACCGATTTGTAAATTCCCAGGCAGCTATCCGGAGAAGGCTTACTGCTGCCAAAAATGTGCACTTTGGAACATCACTGAATGTCTTCTGTGTTCACAGCAATGGCTTCGCTTCATTCAGTTCCTCAAGAGAAAGGATCAGAAGTACATCAGTGAAATATTAAATGTTACGGTGTTTAAATGAAAGTGCCGGCACCGGTGCTCTCGCTCCAGCTGGTTAGCAGGGAGAGACACCCGCAAGTGCTCTCCCAGGGCAACTGCGGCATTTTTCTAATGTATTTTGAACAGTTATTTCAGTGGGAAAAACCCCAAATCTCAATTTCCTAGATAAGGTTACTTAATAAAGTATAACTATGAGCAATCCAGCTCTGCCTTGAATAGGAGAGACATTTTTAAAATGGCTTTTGGAAGGTTAGTTCTCCTGTATCATGTAAAGCACCAGCTTTTTATTAGTGATATGGAAATATGAATTTAATTTATTGCAAACTTAGTTTTTGCCAGTTGACTTCCTTGGGATGTTTTTTTCAGTTTGTCTTGTTTCTCAAACCAGCACAAATGAACAGATTTACTGAAGTGTCATTTTTAATGCTGAACATGCAAGACAAATGTTCCTTTTGGCCAAACCCAAAAAAGTTCCTACAACTCTGCTCTTCGCTAAAGAGTCAGAAAATCTGTTATTTATTTTGCTTCATGATTTAGTCTACACAATGTACTGAAAAATAAGAAACAGCAATGCTAACCCGAAGAGTAAAATTCATCCCAAATCTTCATTTATACATGTGATGCCAGCATGACTGTAGCACAGCAGCAACCCCATTTTTATGCTCTGAAGGAAGAAAAGCTTTTCCAACAAACCTGTTAAACTTCAACCAAATTTAGTAATAAGAATACCTGTATGTTTTCTTGTTCTTTTCGTGTGTGTAATGTCCATGAAACGGAGAAATGTGTTATAAGAGGTGTCTTAAATGGCACCTTATCGCTGAAAGACAATGACAGTGAACCAGGTGCAGCAGAGTAATTTGGATTTACCCCCAAACCCTCTTCCTCCAAAAAAGAGCATCAGGTAGTGTCCTAAAGTATCATCTTAACTTTAAGCCTATGAATCATGCCATAAGCAACCAGAAAAACCAGCATTTCCGAGCACCAGAGCCTGACAGTCATCCCCCGAGCAGCAGAGAGGTTGGAAAGGCGATGGTGTTCAGAAACAGCAGTGAGGAGGCTTGGAGTTTGCCGTTTATAACTCGTTACGTCTAAAAGACAGTCCCACGGCAAAGTACAGTAATGAGAAACAAGCAGAGGTCCTGAATGAATGCGTCAACACTTTGATCACGAATCCCTTTGTATTTGTCAAACTCTCCTCATGCACCGAACGAGGGCGAAGCTCCCCGTATGACCGGCAGCGAGCAGCTCTGCGCAGCACCATCTCCCTCCCATCACTGCTGCCTCCAGTTAAACAACAACGTGACAGCAGTGACACAGAACAGCTGCCCCCAGAAAGTTTACTTTCGTGGGCCTGTGAGAGCCTACCATCCGTGACTCCCTGCACAATGTCACATCTACCTTTCATGCTGCTCAGGGCTTTTAAAAGTCTCCAGAGCAGCAGTGGTGGCATGCAAGGGGGAAATAGTAAACCCCCTACCTCCAGATTACTTTTGCAGTTTTGAGGGTGTTTTTTGCCATCTTGGAAGGCTTAAATAGGTCAGAAGGCCATGGCCCCCACCCCAAATTATTGACAAAGTCTCTTCATGGTTGCAAATGCTTCATAGGGCTCATGAGGAGTAGTAAATAAATAAATAAACAAACAAAGCCTAAGGAATACTCCCCCTCCACATTCATTTATTTGCTGTAGCCTCGAGCTCTGAAAGGGTACAAGGGAGGGAAAAGGAATTTGAATGTATACATAGAGGTCTATACAGCTACAGCATAAATACTTGAAAATGTGACCCATGAGAGTACTGACTGCATGCTCAAGAAGCCAGTTGCATGTAAAAAGATTTCAGTTGCTGAGTTAAACTCCAGACGAGGTTTTAAGAGCTTCAAGAACTTGTGCTCAGGTGCCTGCCTGCTTTATTTTTTGGGTGTTTTGTTCGTTACCATTTTGCCACGCACACTTGAGCCAAATCAAACAGCCTTGCACTAGCCGTAGATACATTGCTGCAAGAGAGAGAGACCAAGATGACCTGTGACGGATGCCTGATGCGAAGAAAGCTTGCTTGCACCTCTCCTAGCACACTGGACCGTCCTCAGGAGGAGCTCAGCCCCGTAACCATGCCTGTGGCAGTAACACGCCACACCGGTGCCAAATACTGGCAGCCAGACCAGCTGGCACCACTGCTGCATGCACACCTGACTTTTTCTGAAGTTCCCTGCTGACAATTGTCATCATCTGCTCATTTACAGGGATCCCTCCCAATCCCAGTCCTTCTCTTCCCTTCGGCTATTTGCATGTCGTCCGTCCTGTAGGTAATCAGTGAGCACCAGAGCTGGCCTCACCAGCAGGGTCAGTAATGATGAACCGTGTTTCCATCCAGGAGGGCCTCTCTATCCACACGCAAACCTTTGCTGACCTGAACTATATATTTTCTTGCTTTGCTTGTAGGACAGCAAAAGCTTATATTCTCTACTGTGACTTTTGGGAAATGGGACATTTCTGGTAATCCAGCAGAACGCTCTGGTTACATCCCGGAAAAAAAGTCTCCCTCGTCTCCCACCTGGTTGTCTCTAAGGGTGCAGGTACAGACTGCATGTGCACATCATGGTTTACTGAGCAGTAATCATTGGTATGCTCCTGTCACGGGATAACTCAATACCCCATGACTGAGTGGAAAAGCCTGGAGACAGAATGGAAAGGTACAATCAGTAATTTCTAAATACACACACCCACTCTCTATTGTTTTTTGTTTGTTTGTTTCTGCATGCTTGACCTTCTGAAGTCTCACTCTAGAAATTGAAACTAGTGCAGATGTTTTTATGACGTTTTAAAAAAAAGACTGTAAAAGGGAAGAGCCTAGGAGAAGTCACAAAGATATCCTATGCACACATCAAAGCATCACTTGGTGAGTGTTTGAAAGCGGGTAAATAATTTTTGAGCAGAAGCATAGCCCCTAATTTCAACCATGTGAATAGCTTCTTGCTGAAGCTAAGCCTTTATGTTTCCCAGTGTAAAAACAAAGACCTGCTGGAATCCAGGCAGCGATAAAACTATTGTGTCTATAGGCTTATCCAGGTAACATTAAACACATACCTCTCACAAACAAAGCAAAACACAAGTAACTTAGTGCTGCCATCAGTGGAGAACTGACACTCTCAGATACAGCATCATTTGTAATTACACTAGCATTCACCATAAGCAGCTGAATAGACAAACAGCCTATGGCCGTGACCACATAGGTACACTGGGAAAGAGAACGTATGGACAGTATTTACACACGGAATCCAAAAAGCACTGCAGCTCCACAAGTAAGCACTTAAGACTGATATTCTGAAAGAAATTAAATAAATGAAGTAAGAGCAATTCTTAGGAAAGAAGCTAAATATTACATGAAGAGCAGTAACAACTCTTTCTCTAAGGGAAAAACCTCACATAATGTTGCAGGACATACTGCCAAGGCCTGCACACATAGTGAAAAGACTTCTCTGCAATCTTATGATGGCTACATACAAGCTGACACCAAACCTCAGAGCTGAAGAGTCAACAAAATGACAAAAAAAGATGAGAACCGCATTTTGAAACTTGAGCCTCTCTCTAATTCTGTGCAGAACAAGTTTCCAAAGTTGAGATTTCCAAAATGAGTAAGGCTCAAAGTGCAGATACATTGGTTTCCAAGTCTTTTTGTGGATACCACGGATGTCTGGCCTGCTGACATAAAGTTTTGAAGGGAGACAGTGTCACACACGAGAGTGGGTTCCTGTCCGCTGAACAGACAGCTCATTTGTGCAGCACTGCCTGAAGAGTGGGTGCAAGGACAGTACTTAACACTTCTGCTCCTGCCTTCTCTCACTGTCTCTTTGAGCAATTTGCTTAATCCTCAGTAACCCATCCACAGAGCTGAAACAGCAGTATCTATCTCCCAGTGGTATCACGAGAAATAATTTGTTGACATCTGTAAGCTGTTTTGACTCTATGGTGATGGACACCAGAGAAAGATTTAGAAACAGATGTCTGTGGAGAAGGAGCAAAAAAACCTGTGAATGTGTAAACATGTAATATTTAGTACTTATATAAATCCAACTCTGTCTAACAGAGAACTTCTACGTAGTAAACATAATAAAGGGTGGTTACTGAATAAATTGAACTACAACACAAGGTCTGTGTGATTTTTCCTTACAGAAGTCAAACACAAGGACTATACTTTCCATGACAGTATCCCCAGCAATGCTTGTGAGATAACCGAGAGGATGTTTTGTACCAGACATTTCTTCCCTCCTAAGAACATAGATGAGGTTAAGAGAAGACAGCCAGTCAAGTTGACATAAGGACTTCAGCAAGCTAACTTTGTGTCAAGATTCACCAAGGTCAAGATCTTCTCCCCATTAGCAAAGACCCTCGCATACCATGTGTAAGAATCACAAAGCTGATGCTTAAGAAGGAAGGATTTCTGACATAAATCAATAAAGTTAGAATATTATCAGCCAATGTTAGAAGTGAGACTCACAACTGAGTGAGTTTGGGGACTGCTGGCCTTAGACACCAGCATATTCCTGCTGCTCCATTCCTAAACATTAGGATTCAGAGAGCAGTGCCTTGCTGAAGCCAAATGACACCACAACACCAGTAAAAAATAATGTTGCCCCACTTAAAATCCTAATCAAGACTTGAAAACTGTCTGGGTAACGTGCATTTACTCTAACTTCCAAGGGAGGTACAATTTAAAAGTGTTACAAGTCGCTCATCTCAGTGAACCAAAAAATAAGCAAATAATAAAAGGGTGCCTGGGGCAAGCACTTCTGAGTTACTTATCTGGGATAGGTTTTAGTTACGGTTAGTCATTGGTACATTCTTGTTATCATCCCACACCACTTTTTACCTCAATTAAAGACAACTGACAAAGTCTACAAAGCATAGTTGAGCCAAATCACAAGATTTTCTACAGTACAAAATCTGTTGCTAATATTTCACATCTATTTTCCTTACTGTTTTTCCTACTTTAATTCTTGCCCCTTTCATAGCTTCAGGGTCACTCTTTTGGAAACCAGTCTGCTCAGTAATCCTTCTCTCACTCATTTCCCAAAAATGACAGCAAAGCTGAACAAAATCTCTTCCTTGACGTTTCCAGTGGTGGAGACTGGAAGGAACACAAGGCTTGCAAGAGAGAAACACACGAGTGTGTTTCCCACTTAAGAGAGGGATGACCAAGACGACTCCATCCAGCAGGTCCCAGAGAGCAGCTGAGCACTGTTCACTCCCACAGAGATCACGCTCAAAGAGCATTGCCAGCTCCAGATCTCATGAGTAGTTTTGACTCAGTGCTAACCAGAACAGATCAGGGACAGCATGCCTCTTCTGTGGCAACTATAAAGATCTGTATCTTGTGCTCCTTTTTTCTTTTTCCCTAATACCACACAGCACAAGGAACAGAAGTCCTACAAAGCACAATTTTTGCACAATTCCTCTCAAGAAAGAGGAATGGCCATCAAAACACACAAGAGAGTAGATGTTGGGGACTCAACTGGGATGTGGGATCCCCACGTTCATGACTCTTCTTGCAAGATTCCCCAGTGACCCGGACTGAAAAACTCTGCTTTGTCCCAGACACAGGGGGTGCTTGTTTTCTCATGTCCCAAGTGCAAGCAATCTTTCTTCTCCTGGTGCTTCCTCCCCTGCCTCACTTGTCCCAGAGATGTTCCAGTGAAATGATACATTTTGATTACATTTCGTTCAGCCCAAAATAGTCTGACAATCTCTAATCTTAGCGTTTATCTTCTTTCGTCACTCCCTGTGGTCACATCACTTTGAATTGTCCTGCGAGAAAAGTTATTGTCTTGGACACAAAAGTGCAGACCAGAATATTTATAATACTTAGGAGACTAGTAAATTCATGTCTTGCTGAACATGGAGAATCACTAGACAAAATCCACTTGCGCAAGCAAAACTGGGGCAAAACCCTTAGTTTTAACGTTAGGAAGAGCCTTTTACTATGGATCCCAAAATGAACTAGCGGTAACTTTTGGATCAGTGCATTGGATGTATTCCTTGCACAAGGGACACTGCCTAACACAGACCCACCATGCTTTTAGTACAGTTAATACTTTTATTCATGAAAAAAGTATACTGTGTTTAAAAAAACTGGTAAATACACCCCCTCCATATTTTCCTAAAATATACTTCTTAAGATTATATTATTACCTTGCATCAAAACTAGGTGACACTTTAAAAGTTATTCATGTGAATGTCACATTTACATGGCCATTTCTCAGGTATCGATATGACTGAGCCAAAACACTGAAATCATCAAAATACGAATATTAGTAATGAAATAATATTACATTTGGCAAACAGAGAAACATAACAAATTGTTACATTTACTGCAGGAGTGTCTGAATACAAGTATTCCAAACAGCAAAATGTGAAATCACCTTGCATTCAAAATGCAGCTCTTCTACTGTTAAGTACAAAATAGACTTTTTAAATTAAAATCCTGTTAAACACGTAGGGAAAGTTTTGGCAATACAGATTGTTTTCCATCATTAGATGAAATTTTGAAAGCTGTTTCTTAGCAGAACATTTCATTGCAAATATTTTGGACACTTTCATCTGACTCACAGAGTGTTTACTGGATTCAGCTATACCGGATATTCCCAAATTGCACAGGGAGATTCAACTGGATTGTGAAGGGCGGCCAGGTTAGGACCGAGACTTCATAGGGAACAGGTGATGTTTCAGGTGCCTCCAGCCAGTGGCTGTGCTGAGGTGAGCAGAGCGGGACGCTTTGCCCAGAACTTGGATGAGATGAGGAAGGTGAAAAAGAGAAGAAACTGGAGATGATGCTCCGTATGATACTGGGGGATCACATCACTGTGGGTGTAGGTGGTGTAGTATCACAGCCTGTCCTACCTTGAAGGAAAGCACTCGGGCCAGTTTTCAAACAAAACCAAGTAGCTGGGACTTTCTTCAACAAAAGACCTTCTTCATCCAGAAATCGAAACAGCGAAAGGCTTTACAGTTCTTGCTGAAGATCAGACCAAGAAGTGCATCACAGCACAAACCATCCGCCTTTGTAGAAGCACCACAAATTTATTCCAATTTTTACAGACCTTAAGAGGGCCACATGCTGCTAGATCAATGGAGCAGAGGAGCCCTGTTCCTGGGCTACGGGACCGGGGCTGAGGAGAACGGCACACCACGCCCCACGCTCTTCTGGCTGTGAAATGCATCTACTCAGATGGGAAGAGATGTTTCTGCGACACCTCATTCTCCTGGCATGCTGCACATGGAATTAACAACAACAAAAGGAGTGGAACATTTCTCTGTGGTTTACAAAACAGAAAAAAAAACCCAAAGAAATCTGTGACGAATATGATATGGCAAAAAAAGAAAATCACGCAAACGTCTCAGTTTCCATGACAAGGTTTATATATAACAAGATGGTAAACAAGAAGAGCTGCTGAGTTCAAAGTGGATCACACTGACTCTGGAAAGACAGCTTTAGTTTACAATAACCCGATATAACTGTAAGCTCTTTCTAGAAGCATTACTGACAATCTGCAGCTAACGTTTATCTCTATCTACAAGAGGTTAGTTCAAACCAAGAAGTGTATGATATCTGATATTCACCTGTATAACCACTGAAGGTGGTGAAGGCTTTTGAATTCTGACAGTTCTTGGGATCAAAGTCACTTGAAGGAGCTGGGAGAGAAACATCAGAGCACTCCCTGCCTCCTCCTCCACATGTGCTTTTCCAGACGCCAGAGCTAATAATCACTGGAAAGCCGATTTTAAGGCAAGTGCTCGTACACTAGGGACCACAACAGCAGGTGTGGCCATGGAGGACCTATTGGAACCAAACAGGAATTCAGTTTAATCTGGTATTTTTGCTAACATTTGTGCTTGTGCTAAATTACAGCTCAAAAAGCAGAATTGCAGTCGCAAGTTTGGGAGCTTCTTGGGAAGACAATGATGGCACCATTCCCATTTGGTACTAGATGCGACTTCAGCATTCAGAATTGAAAATGTGTCCAATGAAACAAACAAAACGCTCACTCAAACCCCACCACAAACATAGACATTAGTCACTACATCCTAATGCACTGAAAAAACCCACAAACATCAACCACAACCATCTAAAAAAAATCCAACACAACAACCCACAAAAAGAGAAAGCACAGTGATTAAAGTATTTGCTATTAATTATCCATGGTGGAACATGATGTAAAAAGAGTTGTCTCAACCTACCAGGTAACATTACTCATGTCTGCATGACTGTAACAGAAAGAAAGATAACCTTATCTGCAAGCTATTTGTAGATATCAAAGATTTACTAGGAAAGCAACATGATAGTTTCCATAATTCATAGTTATCTTGTTGGATCTGGGGGTGGGGGAGCTTGGAGGGTGAGAAGGACAAGACAAAAGAGATCAGCTTACTTTTCAGCTATAATTGAATGGTAGCACACTACTTCAAACACTAATGAAGAAAAGGAGACTTAACATGCACCTTGCAGTATTTATGAACAGCTGGGCCCAAATATGCTTCCTTATGGAAACGGTACTTGAATATGTAAATCAGCACTTAAACAAACAGGTCTCCGTGTGTACAAACGTTTCCCCATGAAAGCTGCTCATTTCTTAAACCAAATCTGCTCCCATTCAAACCTACGGCACAATTTCTTTTGACTTGAGAGGAAGCAAGAATAGAAACCCAGCCTCTGCAAAAACATTCTCAGGGTTGTTGGGGGTTTGGGTTTTTTTAAAAATCAGACTGACATATGGGACCGTCCATCAACTTGAAGATCATTCAGCAATTGGAATGGATTTATGGGAAGTTATTTCTTTTCTCAACACAAGGTCAGTAAAGCTTTCACAGGCGGTTATTTCCTGTAGACTGCACTCAGACTTACATTGCTGCTGCACCCAGAGGCTCCAGAAGTTTGGTCTACAGATTCAGAAAACTCAGGTCTCCTTTGCATCTGGGGTGCACTCACATTTTCATTCCAGAGGACAGACCGTTATCCTTTTACCGTAAGAAACCTCAGCTATTCTGTTTCTGTAAGGAGTTTGACAGAACTGTGGTGTGTCAGACATACTAAAGCCCAAGAAGGTAAACCCTCTTAATTAATCACAGCTAGCCTTGCTTAAGCTCTGCATGCTGATACCAACTTGTTTCTTCAGTTCTTTGCCTACAGTTTTTCTTTACTTTTTCAACCAGCCAACATGGTTTTATTGGTGACTAAAAAGCATCCAGGAAAAGTGATCCATAAAACACAACAATGCAGCACGTTTCCCATGGCTACTCAAGCTATTAAAAGGTTAGTTCAAGTCTGTAGGCAGTGAAATCATACCACCATTATCATTGCCTCGTGGGAGCAATAATTCTGGGTGGTCTGTAACACTACAACTCCTGGCCTCCTAGATAGTATGACGATGTTGTCAAGAAGAGCCTGTCTAGGAGTGTAACTAGGCTGAGGCTTTTTGACCTCATAGATAAATAGGTTTTGTTGAAAGCCGTTCTATTATTTTTCAGATTAGCTTGGACTTGCATTTGGTTCATTCTCTGCCGCGGGGGTGGGGAGAGAGAAAGGCCTTGCGATATCCAATAAATGTTTATCCAGCTGCGGTAGCTTGATTCTTAAAGTATAACTGTCAACATCTCCGCTCCCTCATGCAAATCTAAATTTGTAAACAATCCTAATAATTCCTCCTCGCTGCTCTTCGTTTTAGTTTTGCATTCCTGACTGAACAGCTACAGTACTTGAAGCAAGGAGAGCAACACTAGTCAATCCAGCGCTGACTGCGGTGGAAAAAAAATGTTATACTAAAACCATAGGCTCCCAGAACAGACTGTTCAATGCTAATTTTAAATCTTAAAAAACAGTGCCACTGACATCAGAGTGGGGTGTTTTTTCATATTTTTTAAATAATCAAGAGCAATTGTGTTGCTTTTTTTTAAAAAAAAACATTTGATTCAGCTCCTGTTCCCTTGTGTAAATAGCCTTAGAACATTTATCTTTTTTTTTTAAACTATGTAAACAGAAATGCACTTTGCAGGCATTTTCCTACCACCATAATTCATAAACTAAAATTTCTTTATCTAATTTGTCCAGAGTTTCTTTTTCCCAGCTATACTATGCCGGAGCAGAGGGCCAGTAAGTCTACTTCCAAAGAATATTCACTCAGTTGTCTGTATCATGAGCAAGCTGAATGTTGCAATTTTTCCTTTTTCATTAAAAAAAAACAAAACAAAACCGCCAACCTGGAGGACATGATACACCATCACTGAAGACATTTCATTCCAGCCACAGTACAGACTTCTTTCCAACATCTATGTAGTTTCAGCAAAGGCCTGATCTTGCAAGTATTTATGCAGAGGCTTAATGGGGAATAGCTTTGAAGAAATTAACGAGCCTAATGATCTGCCAAGACTAGTCTTGCACATAAACATTTGTAGCACAAGGGACTAATAGCCTCAAAATTATAGAGACAATTCTCTTTAAATGTAACTTTTTTAAGATCTTGTTAAGATGTTAAGACAAATAGTTCTTTGAGCAGCAAAATAAAGTATTTTTTCTCATAGGTTTTTATGCCTCAAGATTGAAGTCCTCAGAGGATTCTCTAATGAATACAGCTTTTCCCTCAGAAAAAGTCAAAGTTCCTTTCCACTTTCTCCCCAACTATTTTCACATCACTTTAAGAACAACCAAATTTGGTTACAAGTTGGCCCAAAATTCAGAAATTATAAGGAGGTCTGATAAAACAATGGCATAAACCCTGTTTCTGGCATGATTTCTTTAGCAAAAGACTTAATAAAGTCATGGAAGTCTAAAAAAATAATAAATCAATACCTGTGCTAGACCTTGTGAAACCCACAGTTGTAAAAAGAGGTGTCTAGTTTGTATATATTGAAATGGCAGATTATATGCTAAAAAGAATGTGTAAGCACAGGGAGACAGTCCAAACTCTGTGCTTCCTTACTATGGTTTTAGCTCTCAGCTTTGACGGCCTTTATATTACTTCCTAAATGCCAAGGTGGAACTACGCATTCTATCACCCTCATTCGGCTTGCCAGCAACAGAAATGAATGCCATACACAACCCCACAGCTTTGATATTGCCCCACGTTTCACGTGGAGCCTGCATTCAAGCAGGCATCGGAATGAAATGCTCTGCTGTGTGTCAGGCTACCTTCCGTTCCCGGGCATAGGTGGAGACCTGAAATATAGATCCCTATCCTCATTTTCCCCACCATGTCTTTCTCTCTTCTGAGATGTGCTGATGAGGCAGTTTTATTAATTTAACTCTTTCCCCCTTCCTCCCCCTTATCACCATTGCCTAGAGTCTTCCACATTTTCTGTGGAGAAAACACACGTTTCGTCGGTCCGGCTGCCAAGCAGTCCCCGTTGCTACCTCTAGAGCCCTGGAGGTCCTACACCCTCAGGTGGCTTCTCAGTACCTCATCCCATCACAGACACAATGACATCTTACGGCCACAAGCTGTTCTACATACCGGTATTCCCCAAATTTGCCATCTGACTAAAACTGCACAATCTTAAGAGTAAATACCAGATTCACAAAGATGCCGGAATTAGCATACATCACTACTGAGGGTGACATTCTCCTCTTTCCCTTGTAAACGATTAAGGACTTACTGTGCACCAGGCACTGAAATTCGGTCTGGATTCTCTAGATGCATGGAGATGAGGAATTAGAAACAAGTCTTCTGCGAAGAGGAGGAGTTGTATTACATTCTCCTGGACTCCATGGGCTGTCCTTCAGCATTCAGTGATATTAATGTGGAACGTGATATGAAAATGAATCACCTCAACCTACCAGGTAAAATTACTCATGTCTGCATGACTCTAACAAGGACAGCACATGTGCCTGAGGGTCAGTTTTGGCACACAGATGTTGCCCTTGTGATGTGACCCCCTTTCCCTTTACAGAATGTGAAGCCCCATGGAATATCTGCCGAAGGACTCCACAAGAGAGGAAGGGATGGTATTACAGAGGCTGCAACTTCTCCAATTCCAAGTCTTTCAGAAAAGAATCTGAAGATGGTCTGTTTACCCAGATATACGAATCTGGACCATCCATTCTGCCAAGTAGTATTTTAATCTCTCATTCTTGTCCATGAATTTCCTTATTGTTGATACAAATATGAAAAGGAATTCTACTGTGTGAAGTTTTCAAATAACCATATCCTTTTGCATCTTCATACTCTGTTGATTAGGCCTGATTTCCCGGCAATATTTGTCACTATTAATTTGGCAGAACTCACACATGGCACACCATTTAAGTCGTTTTTATAAGACCTCATCAGTGATGCTTACAACACTGGCTTTGGCTGTGCTTTGTAAACACAGAGTAGCACATACAGCTTTATAAAAAGGCACTAAAAGAGGCAGAGTCTTGAAATACAGATTAAGCACATCATCATTTTCAGACCCACTTTGGCAAGCATTAGGTGCTGTCTTTATGGCTTGGCCCTCGTATCTCCTGAGCAGTAATATCATCAAAGAATTCCATCAAGGCAGTGAGCCATGACCTTCACTTCCTGACGCCGTGTCAGCACCCCATAATTGAGCTGGGCTCTTCTGGGTAGTCTTCCATTTGATCTCTGAAAAAATGATTTCTAGGACTTTCCTGCCAACAGATGTCAGTCTCGGATGTGCTTCCCTGGACAGTTAAGGCAAAGGCGATGGGTGCGTTGGTGCAGGCGAGGCTGCAGGCAGCTCCTCTGAACTGAACCATCTTGGCAAAACACTTCCTGAAGACGCCTTGTTCCCCTCCTGGTGCATTTTCCTGCTCTTGGGCAGGGGTGGATATTGCCCAAATACTGAGAGGAGCAACGGCTCAGCCCCTGCCTGATGTGACTTGGAACATGTGTCTGGTACCCAGCAGGGTTAAAGAAATGAGCAGGGAACAGCAACAACCTAGTAAATCTTCATGAGCTTCAATGTGTGCCCTGGTCTGCATCCCATTAGTGACTGCTTATTTTAAAAAAATAAATAAAAATAACATATCTCAGTGACACATGGACACCCACCACACAACACACATTTTCTGTCCCCAAAGGATCCTTAGCCAACCAGATATTTGCATATGAAAGACAAATCCAAAATAAGGATTGTATCTTTTGGAAAACTCATCCCGGTTTCCAAAAATGATTCTTAGAACCATACTATGGTTTGGGTGTGAAGGGACCTTTAAAGGCCATCTAGTCCAATCCCCTTGCCATGAGCAGGGACATCTTCAACTAGACCAGGTTCCTCAGAGCCCCATCCAACCTGACCTGGAATGTTTCCAGGGATGGGGCATCCACCACCTTTCTGGGCAACCTGGGCCAGTGTCTCACCACCCTCAGTGTAAAAAATATCTTCCTTATAGCTAGTCTAAATCTACCCTCTTTTAGTTTAAAATCATTACCCCTTGTCCTATCACCACAGGCTCTGCTACAAAGCCCGTCCCCACCTTTCTTATAAGCCCCCTTCGAGTACTGAAAGGCCACAATAAGGTCTCCATGGAGCCTTCTCTAAGCCGTCTTACAAGGTGTTTCTTTTAAAGATATCTTTATTGTGCTTATTAATGCAGCTACATAAAATATGAGTTTCTTTTTTTTTCAAAGAAAATCTTGATGTTTTTTTTCAGTAGGAAACAAAAAAAAAATATTTTGAAGGTTCCTATGAATGGGAAGTTCTGGGTGAAAATTTGGGATTTCAGTGTTGCATTAGGTTTTTCTTGTAACACAAAGTGTCACTGGTAGAGCATAACATGTATTACATTAAAGTAGTTTAATTATTAACTGAGGTTAGGCATATTCTTATTTTGCGAAATATTCCTGAGGTTTTAGAAGTTTAATAATTTCTATGAAAAAAAAAATGTAAACGTTAAGTGTTGTTCAGATATACTTGGGAGGCATTTTTGTTTGTTTACATTCATATTAATTTTATTTAAAATAGTTGTGAAGTCTTTTACATGGGGACAGAATCTGATATGACACATGTCTGTGTATTCTTCCTAAGAAGTGGTGTAAAAGTATGTTCAATAACAAGAAAAAGACCTTTAAAGGAAGGAAAAGATTTTCCTTTTTTTTTTTTGAAGGAAAAGATTGCTTATTTTCCTGGAAAGTTTTGGTAATATATAAGCTCATTTGTTGGAGAAAAGTTCTATTAAGAAATTATTACAGAATTCAAGATTTCTTAAAATGTTTTCCTATTTAGGAATAGGTAAGTCAGACAAATCTCATCTTCAAAGTAAATTTTTTGTGTGAGAGATGGACAGAGGTCCCTTAACATTAGTGAGGATACTTTATCTCTGCATAGATGAATTCCCCACCTTCAATTCTTTTTCAAGTTCTGATTGTTTTTGAAAGCTTTTAAGCCCAGTCGGCCTTCCCCACTCTGCATCATTAGGAGACCATGTTAGTGCCATACATTACTCTCATCCTTCGTCACAGCCATTTAACACGGAACAGATCATGCTGTTCTACTTCAGAGACAAAGGTCCAGCCTTAGCCTACGTGACTGTGTGCAGTGACGCAATTAAACCCACACCATTTTCTGCAGTAAATGAAGAACCAGTGGGCTAGCATCAGCTCCGGTTGCCTCCGACTCCTTAGGCAACCAGGCACCCTTCCACCAAATGAACCAAGGGGAACGGATTCAAGCTACTCCAGAGCAAGGCTCGAACTGCTCTGACCCACAGCGAGGGCCCCGACCCGCTCCTGCCCCCTGCGCCTGTCCCAGGAGGGTGCAATGCACGAGCTCCCGCAATCTTGAAAACTTGCCAGGCGTAGTTGTTCAGCCCGATCAAGGAACACAGTACATCACAGGGCAACAGGCAAACTGGAACATCTATTTACTGAATTAAGCCGCAAAACAGAGGAGATTTTGTTCGCTTGCTTAATGGGAAATTTCAAACTGGCCTCAAGTCTGAGCTATCTGAAAAACAGTTCTCTGGATTTCAAGCAATAATTCAAACGAGGAGATTCATACAGAGGGATGAAAGCCATTTAGGTGCCATTAGCTCTTTTCCCTCCATCACTCTGCCTGTGGAGAATTAAACAAGGGGAAGAGAGGGATGAAGAGGACAGGAAGAGTCAGGGTACAGTACCACTATAGATTATTTTTTTTTTACCCAAATTCTTACCAAACAACTCCACTGAAATGCTCCTGTTATACTAAAAGTACATACTTGCCAAGAAACAAAGAAAAGCTGCATGGCCGTGTTTGTCCCTGGGGAAAAAAAAAAGAACGCTTCTCTTGCCCTGCAAAGTTTTGCCCTTATACCTTCCCTTGCCTTTATTTTCATTATAATCTTTGTCTCCCTGCAGTGTCTGAGATTTCTTTTTAATCTTTCAATTACTCCCCAATATCCATTGTCCCAACTCTCTACACTTCTCCTGCTTTACATGCAACCCATGTCCTGCAAGCATGTGAGGAGGCCAAATACCAGGCATCTTGGCACAAGCTAGTACTTTACACCTATTCACAAAGAGAAAACATTCCTCTTTTCATAAGGAAAAAGAAAAAATAAAAAGAAGGGGGAGCAGAGCTCCACCGAGTACTCATAGCAAAGAGATGAAGTAATGTTTACACTCACCCTTTCTAAAACATGTCTGGTCCTTTAATAATGACCTGTCAAAGCTGAAAATTAAGAGCAGCCTCCAATACAGTGAATCTATTATTATTAATTATTATGCATACTGTAGTTATTTCCTTAGGTCCTGTAATTGTCTCCATCGTGCTGGCTGCTTTACATCCGCAGAACAAGAGGCTTTCTGCAGAAAGGTGCGGCCCAGTGCAGGAGACGGCTGCAGCCGGGCTGGCCTGATGTCCAGAGCCATGAGTGCGGCACAGCAGCACATGAGAGGCTCTCAAAGACCTCCAGAAGTTTAGTCCCAGACCCAGACCCCCAGAGCCGCCCAGGAAAGAGCAGCGGAGAGCGCTGAGGCAGCCTTGGAGAAAGGGTCTCCAACAGGGAAGGTGAACAGCAGCTCTGGGCCAGCCGGGACAGTGTGACACAAAGCACAGAGCAGGAGCAGCATTTGTTTCAAGCAAGGCTCAACTATTGAACAAGGTTGGGACCCTCCCCTGGACTGTGGCGGTTGGGTCCAGATATCCTCCTTCAGACACTGACCCGAACACCTTGCCCTGTGGAAATCAGAGCAACACGGGTCCCCCAGTGCCGCCCTGGCCAGTGGGCAGCCCTCCAGAGAGAGGAGGGCAGCAAGCGCAGCCCGAGAAGCAGCACTGTGCAGAGCAGCGCAGACAGCCCTGCCGGGCTTCGGCTTGGCGTGCAACGGGGAATCCTTTCTTCCTCTATCCTACTCCACCAAAGAAGCTACCATGAGCAACAAGCCAGAGTCATGGCAGAGGAAGATCTTTGACCCAAAGCGTGAGGGTTTTTACTGTCAAAGTACCTTTTTTATTTCCAAAATGCTTCTTATGAGAGTTACCTGCTATCAAATCATGAGCTGCATGTAGGGGACAGTAAGCACTATGCTATTCCTCAACATTCCCCTCACTACAAGAAAGACATTGAGGTGCTGGAGCGAGGTCCAGAGAAGGGCAACAAAACTGGTGAGGGGTCTGGGGGACAAGTCTTGTGAGGAGCAGCTGAGGGAACTGGGGCTGTTCAGCCTGGAGAAGAGGAGGCTGAGGGGAGACCTTATCACTCTCTACAACTACCTGGAAGGAGGGGGTAGAGAGATGGGGACTGACCTCTTCTCCCTGGTGACAAATGATAGGACGAGAGGAAATGGGTTCAAGTTAAGCCAGGGGAGGTTTAGGTTGGATATTAGGAAAAGTTTTTTCACTGAAAGGGTTCTCCAGCATTGGAATAGGCTGCCCAGGGAGGTGGTGGATTCGCCATCCCTGGAGGTGTTTAAAAAAAGGGCAGACGTGGTACTTGGGGATATGGTTTAGAAGTGGTTTTGTCAGGTTCGCTTAATGGTTGGACTCGATGATCTTAAAGGTCCCTTCCGACCTCAATGATTCTGTGATTTAACAGACTGTTTTTGACCTTACACCAAATTCTCATTACCATTTTAGTATTTTATCGTGCTCTTTAAAATCGGATACTCAGAACACATGAACCTGGTTAAGGTCTCCCCTGGGCATGGGCAGCATTATTAGCTCGTTGAGGTGCACAGCTGAGGATGATGTGCTCTAGGCATGATGGGAAGCAACATAGTAAGTGCAAAATTTCTCAGTGAGGAAACCTGCAGCAGAAATATTTACCAGTGCCTGTTTGTCCTTTTTCAGGTCTGAATTTTCAAGCCACTAAGTCAACAAAAATGATAATATATGATATCATCTCCTTCTCTTAGATCATAAGACAGATCCAGACTCTTGTCTGAAGATTTTACAGTGTAATCATCAATTACATACCTTGTTTTTATTTTTTGACATCACCAAAACACACGACAGTTACCATTTTGACATAAAGCGCCATCCACGAGCACAGATCAGTACAATTTTGAGGTTTTTATGACCAAATTAATACCCCATCAGAATAATTCCTCTTCACATATTTCCACAAGTCCATCCTCCCAAGCGAACTTGTCCATTCTCATAGACGCTCAGACCAACAGGACGACAATTTATTCTCAACAGAGAAAATAAACCTCAAAGCGTACCTGGGAGCAGTGAGACCTCTGTCCAGGGAGGAGAGCCGGGAGCCAGGGGCAAAGCAAGGCAGGCAGGGACCTCACAAGCAAGCAACACAGTCCCACAGTCTCTGAGCAAGCAGAGCAGGTCCAGTGGCATTAACCAGGGTCAGCCACAGTCCTGCACTCACCAGACAAGTTTGCAGTGATAAGGCAGGTCCAAGGTCAAGCCGGGAAACCAAGGAAAGGCAAGGTCAGGGTCAGCAATGCACACAGCCAGCTACAGGCACACACCCAGTGTAGCTCAGGCAGGGAACGGGGCTTAAACGCGACCCCTCAGCGAAGGCAGAAAGCTTCCAATGAGACTCCTAACAGCTTTTTTTCCTACCAGCCTCATGCAGGTTGCACAGCTGCCCTGTATCAGAGCTGGCCGTGATCATGGCCAGGGGACAGGGAAGAGGCTGCAGACCCAACCACACGCTCAACGCCTGACATCCCCCTCCTGGAGCAGAGAAGCAAGCCCACAGTTGCACAGCCTTCTCCCATCATTGCTACAGCTGTGCTTCACCAACAACCTTTTTCTGTACTGCATAGACCTTCAGTATGAAAATTTCTTAAGCAGGATAGCTTTTGTATTTGTATTGCATACCCACGGGCTGATTTTTTGAAAGCAGTGTGACTGGTGCAACAAATATGAATGTGAGTTTATCAGTTACACTGAGGGGATTGAACAGAAGGATTTGTATCCATATACTTTAATTTAGGTATACGCTCATGTTAATGGCAAATTTGTCAAAGCGAGAATTAGTCCAACTGATGTTCATGGGTATTGTGGGCAAATATAAATAGTATTAGCTACTCACATTTAAGAAATAAAAACAGCATTAATATTTAAATATGAAAGGCACGTTCTTAATATCAGCCTGATCTTAAAAAACCAAACAAACACCCTAGTTCCCATATGCAAAATTCAATTGCATTCTCCCATGTAACAGCAATTTGCAAGGGCCTGTGCTCCACAAATACCTTGCAGTATCTGAGAAAGCCTGCGGTTACACGTTTGACTTTTACGAAAAGCACAACCATATTCTCAAACACCTACTAGAAGAAAAGCAACACGAAGAACAAGCCAGGTTTTATTCTTGGGTCAGGCTAACTCGGCAGAGGAAGGTGTCTCCTCCAGCAGAGCCCCCAGGCTGGCACTGGCTGAGCACAGCTGGGGCAGAGCGAGGCAGTGCTCAGGTGATGCACACCAGCCAAATCAAGGGCACAGGCACCAGCCTGGTGTCTCCATTTGCCCTTGGCAGCAAATCAAAATTTGAAACACACTGCTTGGAAGAGGTTTCTGCCTACTCTTATTTTCTAGTACTGAAGGAGGGTTTTTGTTCAACGAACGTGGACTTTGTTCAAACCTGACATTTCTGCAAAGCTCTTCATTGTTGTGGTCTTGAAAATAAATAGTTTAGAAGGTTAAAAGAAGAGATTCCTCGCCAACTGGGATTTATTATTGTGTGTTTTTAAAAATATTGTCTGAAAGCCTGCTGATAGGCTTGTGGGTATGAGAACTGAATAGTTACTACAAACGATACAAACAAGTGCATACAGAGTACACTGCTCCAGGACAGATACCAGTCTCGCATAGTCAGACAGATGTCTGTAGACCTATTTCAAATTATCCTTTCATTGAAGTTTTTGTACCACTGCTCCCTCCTTAACAGCTCTGTATTATTAAACTGAAAGTCAGTTGAGCACAATA
The DNA here is from genome assembly GCA_013398815.1 of Ibidorhyncha struthersii. NCBI lineage: Eukaryota > Metazoa > Chordata > Aves > Charadriiformes > Charadriidae > Ibidorhyncha > Ibidorhyncha struthersii. The sequence goes on along the minus strand of VZSZ01001648.1, from coordinate 349,491 downwards.
AAGCGGTGAATTTAAAATGTGTAAGGATGTCATGTGTCACAGTCACAACAGCTTATTAGCTGACAGTCAAAAACCTCTCCTGGCTAAGCCTCTCCTCAGGATAAGCCGGGGAGTCTTAAATTCCCCCATCGCTACATCTTGCAGTTAGAGCTTTCCTGCAAGCGGAGCAGAGGAGGAGAGATGGGCACAAGGGGCTGTACCTGCCCGTCTCCCCTGAACCCACCACAAAGATTCCCGTTTCCTCCTCCTCCTGACTGGATGAGCACACCTGGGCCAGGGTTTGCTCTTTTCCAAATTGTTTGCATCGGCCTCAGTCATTGCCCCGCTTGCAATGCGTATTTTATGATGTTTGACTACAGCCTCTCTTTCAGTAAAAGTTTTGGGGTTTTTGATTGTGCATGTGAACTATAGAGCCCCCCAAGATTTTAAGGACAAAGTGTATCAAATTACCCAAGACAATTTCAACAGACTTCGAGCAGTGGCGATACAAGTTTTCTCTCAAATGAAGCTTTTTTAATTATAACTAGCCAGATAAGGATCACAGAGAAAGCCTTCCTGCTGTTTCTGCCCTGGGAGGTGTCAGGTTCAACAGAGCTCTGGTGCTGCCCCTGTGCAAGTACAGCGCACTCCTGAAACTTTGAAGCAAGCGCTCATGGAATACCCCTTCCCAAAACAAGACCCATTCCTGCAGCTTGCACATACAGATACAATGGGCAAAATGTCTAAGAATACAAGCAGTGTATCCTGAGTAAAAAGAATACTGTTTGTTTTTTTTTAAATCATCCTACCTTCTATGGGTTTACAAGCAAAACAATCTCTAAGAGCAAGTGGTTTTGTTAATACAGTTATGTCTGCAGTCTGACCTTTGCTTGCATAAAGCCTGACTTGAAGAGAACAATAAAAGCCTTCTACAATCACCATTGCGGGGGGAGAACTCACATTCAGTTGAACAGTATAGACGTCTGCATTCTTTAATCATATGATTCAATATACAAAGCTGACCATATTTTGAAATGCTACAGAATTGTACAGGCCAAAAATAGAAAGCTAAAGTGGTCACATCTGAAATTCTTTACATTGATGTATTGTAACCTTCCAGCTGACAAACATTTACTATCAATGTCTGCTGTGTCAAGGGCTGGAAGACTTAAAAAAAACCCAAAAAAAAAAAAAAAAAAAAAAAAAAAAAAACAGAAAATAAGCGTAATAAGAATCATGCTAGCCCAAAGGTGAAGACTCACAAGAAAAAAATTTTAGTATATAATCTTTGTTTGCCATTTTACTCCTGAGAAAAATTTCTAGTGTGAACAAGTCAGCAGGATGTACAGATTGCTGCACCATGTTACACTTGCAAGGGTACTTGTCAACTGGGGAAGGAGCAGGGTTGTTTAGGGTTTTAATTTTTAGAAAAAGAGTTATTTCATTTTAGCACAAAAGTCTCTGAAAGGTGATGAATATGTGATTGCTGATAAAAAGCCTTAGTTCAAGGAATACAGCAAAGATGATCTTATGAAAACAAAGGTATACCGAGCCCGTGAACAACACTCTGCTTCTAAAAGTTAATGCTGTAGCAAGGATGGATGGCATCTGTGATTTTCCTCAAATCTATTTCCCTGTGTGTTCAGGGAAAGAAAACCATTGGAAAAAAACATTAATAACATAGCCAAATGCATATTTGCACTGAACAGTAAAACAACTATTTTAAGAAATGTTATGCTTTTTTCCTCCCAAAAGTGTAAATCAAAATGATTTTTGGAAGAACTTGGTCTTGTGCTTCCAGGTACTTCATCCACAAATACGGTTTAAAAAAAAATCCATAGGCCCCTGCCAGATATTAAGTATATATCATCAACAGATGGTTTTGATAAAACCAGACCCAGTCTCTACACACAGCACCTACACGCTCAGTACCAGCCGGGCTCCTAATGCATTTTTATCTTTAAAGTATGAAAGCCCTTTGAGGTGCATTTTGTACACAGGGAAGAGGATGGCTAAATAAGACATGCGAAGCCACAGGGGTAGTGATGCCATGTTCCAGCCAGCACCGTAACCACCCTGCTGCTCTGCTTTTCCACATAGGAACACCTCAGCATTGTTGTCACCACAGTCTATTATAAGTTGTCACTACCAACCTCACAGGCGTGATTTCTAACCAGTCAGTGTGAACCAACCTTTCCGTAAATGTTGCAGGTCCAGCACTCGCTCCTGTAAAAACACCCATCCCGATATATACGCTTTGCTGTAATTCTGCTTTAATGAAGACCACCCAGCTCCCTGGTACAGCAAGACCAGGAGCAGAGCCCCCAGGCACCCTGGGCGGAGGAGTACTGTAAAATGAGTTTTCCAGAGTGACTCCCATCAAGCAAGACAAAGGTACTGATTAGCCTCTGCACAGCAATCAGTGAAAATGTGGTAGAGAACTCAAAGCTAGCCTGACTTCACTTAGGAACAGAAATGTGTGGGTGTATACCCATCATAAGGGGCATGTACGTTGATGTTGCTGTTTTCTCAAGCACTTTTGAAGATGCAGTCTGTTTACACTTACTATGGAAAGATAAGTTTCTTTAGAGGTCCCTCTATTGTGAAACAGAAGAAAAAAAAATTAAATTTTTATTCTCAGGGCAATTTATCCAAGGACTAATCATTTTTATATAGCAGAGGAAAACAAATTATGAGAAATGTAAAAGTAAGAGTTAAATTAAATTATCTCAGGAGTTAGTAACCACAAGGGACTATGTAATTTTGTGGGTAAAAAAAAAAAAAAAGAAAGATTTGAAGCTCTGGGCATTGGTTTGTTTGGGTTTTAATTTTAAGTTTAGAAAATTGCAGTAAGGAAGTCAGAGGCACTGCCCTCTTTCCATAATTTCTAAAAAAACCTTTTCTCAGTGGCAGACTCTGACCATACTGGGATAAGCTCAGCTTTGGTTATTCCATTCATTTTTTTCTGGGTCACAGTAGGGACGAATATGACCCCATGTTTGCATAGATGGCTAATTCAGACTCACAATTTGAGTGAAATGTTAGCAAAGCCCTGAGAACGCTACAAGTATGAGCAATGAGTGTATTGAAGTGGATTGAGTAAGCCAAACCAGAACAACGTGACGAAGCCTGAGTTGTGATAGTAACTGCTGCAACATTTTAAAAGGACCACAAGATACCGAATTCTGTACTAAAGCCAACAGAACAGAGATTCACCTTGAATGTGAGAGTAGCTAGAGCACACCTAGCAGTAGAGCATAAAAAGTCAACTGGATTGGAAGAGATTTACTATGTAAAATACATTGATACATAATATTTTTAACCTTGGAAGTTAAAAAAAATAAATTAATTTTATCTGAATTTATGCCGTACGAGAAGACTGAACATTTTGCTCACTCAAGCCTACCTTCTGTGTCAGTAAGTTTCGCAAGCATGTAAGGAAACCCAGTTCAACTGCGCTCAGCTCTTGTTCCTGCCTCTGCTGATCAGGTAGGCTTCCCTACCAAGCAGAGAACTGCACCTACCCCATCCTAAATACTGCCTTCCACCCGTTTTCTCTCCAGAAAAAAGGAAGACCAAGAGCATCACCACCTTTCCTATGAGTGGGACAAGGGACAGGTATACTTTCAATTCATAGTTGTTAAATTAGAAGCTTCTATCTCATATCTCTTCCCAGAAGAAAAAAAAGAAATTCTTTTTCTTCATCCAAAAGCCTTCTTGGACAGCCAAGGTCTGGCAACAGCTCCTACCGCAATCCCCAACCAGGCACACAGGCAGACTGAACACCACCATGTACCCGTACGAAACTGCGTTAGCTATTCCAGCTGAAGTGAATGTCTGCTGAGCTGTTACAACAGTTACCACCCGGGTTTGTGAAGGTGAAAGGGGGAGCTGAGAGGTACTATCACTCACTACTACCTTGTGGCCACAACAAAAGAAAAACGTGAAGGCACAACAGAAAACCTGTGTGAGGCCACGGAGCAGCGCTGCCACCCCAGTGTTGTATAATCTCTTTCCACAACATGCAAGGACATTGCACTTAAGGTTTGAGTCCTGCAAGCACGGTCCCAGAGGGCTGTCTGGTACGGGCGTTCTCACGCACGCTTCATTACAGGGCAGATTCACCATTCACTGATCGCTTTTTCTTTCACCATCCACCACAAGCTCAGTGCTCAAATGCTCCTTAGTTACTCACTCAAACACTGTATTTTTCATTCTCTCGTAAGAGATCATCAGCCCAGACCCACTATTGCTCTGGGAAACACTGGGGGTAGAGCCCCAAGAACTGGGGACGTAGGCTGCTGTCACCACACGTGAACTGTCCAAAAGCAAAGGCGAAAATAGAAGTAGTCTCTATTTCTCCGAAAAGGGTGACTCTGGAGATCACCGCGACTGTCCCAGACCCCTGAGGTGGCCCGAGAGGCTGCGAGTGCCCCTCTCGGCAGTGGTGCATCGCCACCGCCACCCTACAAGCCAGGGAGAGCAATCAGAAACCCTCATTGTCCCATTAGGGCCAAATTTGACTGGAAAAGCAGCATTAACATTTCTGGTATCCCCAGGGTAATGCAAGCATGTTTCTAAACGGGAAATAATTAGCACATCAGAGAGCACAGTGCAAATTAACATTCAGGTACAGGTTGGTTTTAAACAGGAATCCAATACCATTATATAGCAAGAGCCACATCTCCAAAACCCACCCCGCTTGATTAAGGTATAAGGATGTTTTCAAGGCTGTAAACAAGCCCGCCAGATCTTTACTCTGAAAGCAGCTCATGCATCAGGTTCCACCGCTGCTGTGAAATTTGGATGCTGCTGCGTCACTGCGGCTGATGTAGTCCGGCACGCCTCCGTGGACTCAGGTGAAAGACACAGGAAACGAGGTGAATGCAAACATTGTGGAGAGGGCTGAGATTTTTTCTCTTTGCCTTGGAAGAGACACAAAGAGTTGAAGGCTGGAGGTCACCAGAGCCCCCCAGCAGGTCTTTGTAATAATAGACAGCAATCTCCAGGTCTGCAGGTGATAAGCTATCGTTTTTCAGAAATATTTTGCGTACCTCCTGCTGAGCTTTTCTGGCATTCAAGGGACAGATCAATATTTGGTATTTTCACTGCGCTTGAGGTGCTATTGTTCTTTGTATCTGAAAACAGAGTAACTGTTCAGATGTTTATAAAGGTAGCCAGCGCAGCGTCAGAAGGAATGCAAACCGGAAAGAAACTAAAATATATTAAAACGAGTCAAAAAATCTTCAAACTTAGGTTAGTTCAAAGGGTTCTACCAAGTCAAAGAAACAATATAATATTTCTTGGGCAACACACAGAGGAATTGTCAAGCGGCCACAACTAGAAGCTACTGTTTCCCTTAGTGAAATTATATCTAAAAATTTGAATACTCAGCTGAAACCAAAACAAAGACCATAAATAAGGGTTTTTATGTCTTCAGACAGCATTATTACAATGGTGGTTTTACAAATTAAAGAATAAATGTATTAGAAAGGATAACATATTTCTCATGTTATAGCTAATGGACTTCGGGAACTGCTCTCACTTCTGAATGAATGAAGCCTAAGCCAGGTTACATATCTGTGTGCGTGCGGTGTGTTTAGGTGGGGTAGAGAGAAGAAGGACCAACCGTGCTTATTCATGAGATCAGAAAATCAAAACAATTGCCAGTTCTACAGGAATTTTTTTCTTAAAACCACCCCAACAAAACAGTCCGTTGCTTAAGTGTTTACTTTCTAACGTATCTGTGTTGCCTGAAGAAATTTCAATCTACAAAAGTCAATTTTGCCTGTATCTGTTTTGCTCTGTCTTTTACCACTGGGCACCAGGCAGCACCACTGCAGAGTGAGAAGCTGAGAGTGGAGATCAGGTATTTCTGTGGTGCGGCTCTCCTTATTTAAAGGGAACGCACCCAAACCCTGCTCCTCCGATACACACACCCGGTGCTAATCACAACGAACAGCCGCTTACCTTGCGAATCCCCAGCCCACCTTTTCAGTCAGGCCTGTGTCTCGGGAAATCTCTGCTCAGAACCTTTTCTCTTACCCCCCACCTTCCCTTCCCCAGCCGTGCACACCCACCCACGCAGCTGCAGTCGGAGTCCCTCACCCCCCCCGTACGCTTTCCACCGCTCCCAGAGAAATTCTCCAGCAACCCGCTGGCTTGACTTCAGCTCATGCGATTGCCTCCAGCTCCCTGTGGCTTTCTGCTATGACTCTAGAAAAGGCTTTTTATTTATTTCTCTGCTCGCTGTCAAAGAAAGTATTTACCCTACTTACCAGCATTAACAAGGCCTGTGATTGCCCACATATCAAACAGCTGTGGTTGCTATAGTCCTAAGGATACAAGGACAGAACTAAACTAAATGGAAAAAAATGGGATTCGCAAGGTGTCTGCAGGCTGACTGCCCCATCGCCGTTCCCTACGGGCACTCCGCAAGCACTCAAAACCAGACTCTGGCTGTAGACTGTTTTTGTTTGCTGCTGTACTAGGGAAAGAAAACGCCTACCTGCCAGCCTGCTCCAGGCTCTTTGTTATCATACTCCATACTACATGTTGTTCACTTGCTCTTGGCAGAAGCACACACGTTTTCATTAATGTAAAGTCAAAAGCCACATTGTTGGGGAAAAAAAACACACCAAAAACCAAGACAAGCAAGGGGTTCTGGACATCCCAGGCTAGTCATCGAACTACACTGTGCTGTCTGGGCTTTGCAGGCAAAAACGACACCAAAAATGTTTCTGTTTCTTTACTAATGTGTAGTCGCTACAGCAACAATGCTATCACCTTGTCAGTCAGCAGCCACCACTCAGCCTCACAGTTTCACATGGCATCAGCAACAATCTGTACTTGGCTCTAGTCAGCAGTAGCTGAAGTTGTTTTAGAGATGTGGCAGGACTACATATAAAATATAACCTTGTGTAAAAATGGTTACAGGCCTCAGATGTGAGGACTATAATGAGTGTGTAACTGTATAGGTCAGCCTCCGGTCTCAGGATCCACTCTAGCTCAGTCTCCTGCCTCCTACTCATCCTGTTCATTGTGGTACTGCAGGAATGAGGCTAAAAACCTCAGTTCTGAAGAGTACAGACTTCAACAGATGTTTAACAGAGAAGGTAATATGTCCATTTTTAGATATTGCCCTCATTGCAGTGGTATTGCATCATCTCGTCCTTTTTTCTGTCTACTTTTAGCTCTTAAAACATACGGCAATATTGCACCATCCCATCCTTTTTTCTGTCTGCTTTCAGCTGTATAGTATACAGAAACACAAGGGCACAATGAGGTATAAAGGGACTAAACGGCTTATCAGAGGCCACAGCAGAGCAGAAACCCAACCTGGTCACACCGCAGCCCCCTAAGGGCTGGGTTCCCTCGGGCTTCATGGCCTTGACCCTACGCCCAACGTAAGAGCCGCTCTTCTCGTCAGTGAATAGTCCAGAGTAAGTCCCCTCGGTTACACAGCCGAGATCTGCATTACGTGGCACGGCCCTCTCTGGAGGAAATCAGTATTTATTCTCTTGAGCTCTCTTGCACGTTGAAGGTGATCAGCAAAGAGACATACAGCACAGTATCACTCACTCTGCATTCATAAGTCCACAGCTCTTCCCTGGGCATTGAGCAGATTCGCATCTTATCATCTCAAAGCACCTGGATGAAAAGAAGGTTATCAGAAGTAGTCAAGATGGATTCACTAAGGGGAAGTCGTGTCTGACTAATCTGATAGCATTCTATGATGAGGTCACTAGATGGGTGGATGAGGGGAGGGCAGTGGATGTTGTCTACCTTGACTCTGGCAAGGCTTTCGACACTGTCTCCCACATCATCCTCACTGGCAAGCTTAGGAAGTGTGGGCTAGATGGATGGACAGTGGGGTGGATTGAGAACTGGCTAGCAGATAGAGCTCAGAGGGTTGTGGTTAGTGGCGCAGTCTAGTTGGAGGTCAGTAACAAGTGGTGTTCCTCAGGGGTCAGTACTGGGTCCAGTCCTGTTCAATATATTCATCGATGATCTGGACGAAGGGGTAGAGTGTACCATCAGCAAGTTTGCTGATGACACTAAACTGGGAGGAGTGGCTGACACGCCAGAAGGCTGTGCTGCCTTACAGCGTGACCTGGATAGGCTGGAGAGTTGGGCAGAGAGGAACTTAATGAAATTCAACAAGGGTAAATGTAGGGTACTGCATCTGGGGAGGAATAACCCCATGCATCAGTACAGGTTGGGGGCCGACCTCCTGGAGAGCAGCTCTGTGGAAAGGGACCTGGGAGTCCTGGTGGACAACAGGATGACCATGAGCCAGCAATGTGCCCTGGCGGCCAAGAGGGCCAATGGCATCCTGGGGTGCATCAAAAGGAGTGTGGCCAGCAGGTCGAGGGAGGTCATCCTCCCCCTCTACTCTGCCCTGGTGAGGCCGCATCTGGAATACTGCGTCCAGTTCTGGGCTCCCCAGTTCAAGAAGGACAGGGATCTGCTGGAGAGGGTCCAGCAAAGGGCTACAAAGATGATTAGGGGATTGGAACATCTTTCATATGAGGAGAGGCTGAGGGATTTGGGTCTCTTTAGTCTGGAGAAAAGAAGATTGAGGGGGGATCTTGTTAATGCTTTCAAATACTTGAAGGGAGGATGCCAGGGGGATGGGAGCAGTCTTTTTTCAGTGGTGCCCATTGATAGGACGAGGGGTAATGGGCACAAACTTGAACATAGGAAGTTCCATCTTAACATGAGGAGGAACTTCTTTACTTTGAGGGTGGTGGAGCACTGGCACAGGCTGCCCAGAGAGGTTGTGGAGTCTCCCACTCTGGAGACATTCCAAACCCGCCTGGACGCTGTCCTGTGCAACCTGTTGTAGGTGACCCTGCTCTGGCGGGGGGGTTGGACTAGATGATCTCCAGAGGTCCCTTCCAACCCTGACGATTCTGTGATTCTGTGATTCTGTCTTCAGCAATGTGCTAATTATACACTGACAAGACAGCCTGAGTGACCTGGCTGGAGAAAAACACTCCACCTCCCCATTAAGGACCCTGCAAACAGCCTGAGCCGAAGGAACGTGGTGGTCCAGTCCCAGTGCTGGGGATCCAGCAGTGGAACAGCTGATTCAAGCTGTCCCAAGCACAAGAAGTGGTTGTGTCTTCAGGCAAAGGCAGACGCAGTGCTTGCACCAGACTGGTTCTCTGGGCCTTATCCCATTCGAGAGGCCACGGAGACAGGCCAGCCTCTTCACGCTCATCCTAATATTTGGACAGGGGATAGAGCCTAAGCCTTTATCGCAAGAAGCAACAGATTTGGTAACACAGCTGGTAAGAAGTAGGAGGATCTCCACAAGGGTGAGAAGCAAACAGCTGAACTGACTTCCAGCAATGGTGCAGCTGCAGCAGTAACAGCCACTGCCACTAACCTGACCAGAGTTCAGTCCTTTCAGCCACTTCACTGATGGGTCCACAAATACAATTGTAAATGGAGACTCATCATTAATTAACTGTATTTTTAAATGGTGTCACACAGGGTTGGTTCTTGACACTGAGCTGTTTAGTATTTTACCTATAAACTGGAACAAAATATAAAGTGTTTGGATATTAAAGCCACAGATGACACAGCTGTTTGAGCATGGTAGATGGTAATCAGAGCAGGGCTCTGAGACAAAGCAATTGCTTGGTAAACTGGCTGTGTGCATTGCAAGCAGTCAGATGTAAGTCTATGCATTTGGCCTGAAATCTGCAGGGCATAACTGCCTCCATGATGGGGTGGTCTGCAGGGGAAAGAGGAATCAACCTTAGCACCACGTGAAATGCTACAGCCAAAAGGACTTACCCAATCCCCAGGTCACTAAGTGGGAATACTGGATAAAAGCAGAGATGATACATCCCTGCTGCGTATTCTGTTGGTGTAAACCCTGAAAAAAATACCATGGTTCTGATATCCTTAATTCAAGAAGGAAATAAAAATAAAGAGAGAAGATCCAGAAAAGTGTTATGAGGTCGAGTACCAATACGAGTCCAAGAGAGGGGCTGAGGGAGGCTGGTCTACTTATTTTGTTCTTGTCTGATTTGAATGTGCTGTTTTAATCTTAAGGAGATTGTGCTTGTTACATCATATTCATGTTGTCTTCCTGTTGTCCAAAATAGGCTAGGAAACTGTATATATTTCTCCCTTTTACCTATAACTTGACGTTTTAGGACTCGTGGTGAAAGAGGGAAGAGTGATGCCTGATGTAGCAGACATTAGGTATAGTCAGGGGGTATTCATGTTTTTTATGGTATTAAACATCTTTGATGCACAGGGTTAGGCAAAATCAGGAAAGCTTTTAATTCAGATCAGATTGTTAATGAACATGACAATAATTGTTTTGTCTCCTTATGTACTGTAGTGCATAGTTTGCTTTCCAGATAATCCGAGAATGTCACTTAACAAGTTCTATGCTAATGCGAGCATATAAGAACAGAATGAAGCTCTTACTCCTGATCTCTTCCAGTGGGATATGGCAGGTTGCAGCTTTTGATCTTTTACATAAGATTAATAGTTTTAAGTTTGTTATAGGGTGTGTTTTGCCGCCTGCGGTTTGTAGAAGCCTGTGGAGTGGGTGTTGTGAAGAACATTCTGGACTTTCCAGACATAACTACAACGTGGTGGCAGCAGGCAGCTTGATGAAAAGGTGATTCCTTCTAATCTTCTGGTCTTACCTACATGAGCAGAACAGAGTTGTGATGTTCTCTGTGATAGCAAGACCGCTGGAGGTTTTGAGCAAGCTGCCTCATTTCAACCCTATTGTTTCTGTATCCAGTCAGGTCAGGAGAAAACAGAGCTCCTTTACTCCATGACAGAGAGCGGGATCAGCTAACACAAGTAAAGCTCCTGAAGATGGTGTATGTTGGGTAATGAAGATACAGGCAAAGAATTTGATTCTCATAAAGGGAGTTCCCTTTGCAGCGCTGTGGGAAACACAAAGAAATCCTGTTTTGACTAGTTAATTGAGCAAACATTCCATCCTGCCCTAAAATATGCTTGCTATGCTTTTTCAGATTTTTTTTTTTTGGAAGTGTATCTCCCCTTAGCATTTTCATGTCTCCACCAGTCTGAAGAGCAACTGCCCGTTCCAGCCCCTGGGGCTCACCTGCTGCTCCCCCACTCCTGTCAGGTTGGATTTCTTTAAAGAGCATGTTGGCTGCAGCAAATTGTTTCATGCACTGGGAAATGGAAGACTTTCATATTTCCCACCAGATTGGTCGTGCTGTCTTCTCCCCCGCCAAGTTTCTACCTCCCTTCCTCCCTTGACTGTCCTCTGTAGTGCCACTTATCGCACGCTGTCAGCCCTGCCTTTGCTCGCCTGCCTCTCCCAGAAACGCTGGCTGAACGCTTTTCCACCGGGTGCAGGTTCAGCCGTGCCAGACTGCCCTTCTGCCCTCCTCCATACAAAATCCAAGTCTCTCCCATCACTGGCAAAACTCCTCAGACGTCTTCCCTCATCTCTCTGATTTCTCCCCCTGTCCTCGCCGTGCTTTTCCATCATACACCAGCCCCCTTCACCAGCTCCATGGCGTAGCCCCTCAGCCTGCTGTCCCCATGCCATGCTAGCCCATGCCTGCATTCCCGGCCCCCTTCCCACAGCACCGTGTCCCAGTAGACATGCCAGGCCTGGACCGCATCGCCGGGCTCTCTCTGGTTTTGGTACTGTACCCCTGATGTGTTTTCAGCCTGATGCAAAGCTCTTTCAACCAACAGAAAGAGCTGCTTTGACTTTAATGGATTTCAAATAAAGACTTTAGACTATGTCTCCACAGCAGCACAGAAATAATGACAGTGTTGTGTAGAGATACCCAAGCCAGCTTTAAACGAATCAGGTTGGATCCCAATAACCATCTAATCATAGAAACAGGGAGCTCAATACCGGGTAATTTACCCTAATGAGACTGCAAGCTTGTCAAAGGAGAAAGCCTGTGTTTGCTTTAGTCCAGTTCCAATTTAACATCATATGCCCATTGCCTTTTAAGAAACACCTAGTACTATTTAAAATCAAACCAGCACATGTCAAGATAATCTCCCCTTTTGTAGTAAGGCAGCTATACAGAGCAACTGTCTAAAACATTCAATGTCTCGTGGTCGGCTTTCTCCTCTCTTATCTGCCCTTCTGCACACTAAACAAACATTACGTGTACCTACAAAAGCAATGTTTTACAAAAAGATAGGAAATGCAGAGTACAAGGGAATACATGATTTGTCTATCAACTTATTTGGGGGGGGAAATAAAGCAACCAATCCTTCGTTCCACAGTATACAGAGACAGCTATACCTTTCCTTGTAAAAAATGTAAATGTTGGTGAGCATTATTTTATCCTTTCAAAACGCACACACAAGTTACAGGACTCTCCAGTCAGAAGCATGGGTTTTCCCTTGGAAACCAGAGGTAATCGCACCTGCAGTCTTTGGACACAGAAAAAAACCACTAACTTCCATGTAAGAAGAAAAGCATGTTGAGTGGACAAATACAGGATGTTTCCTATATTTCAGCATGTACTCCATATTCCACTTATGCAAAACTTACAGCTTAGGCTTCACTTCAAAATGTTATTTTCTATCTTACGTTTGTATATAATTTTCTGATTTTTTTCCCCATTCTGATTTAAGAAAAGCTTTGATTCTGTTTTAAGTCCGTACACAAGGGTCATTGTCATGTTCATTCTGCCAAAATTGTCTGAAACAAGCGCTCACATTTCTGAAGGGAGACACCTGACCTCTTGTAGGTAAGGGGCTTTGCATTCAGTAGCCACCACTGAAGCCAAAGGTATCTCCATACTCTTGAAAACCAGCCAACATAAGCAGCAGCCTAAACGTGGATTTGGGAATGTAACTTTGGGTTTCCAGCTTTGAAAGGTGTGATTTGACTTTGTTAAGTACTCCTTAAACCATGTGTTTACCACAAATGCCTTAATTCCTGAAAGCAAAGCAGAAGAGAAAGGAGCAACATTATGGGGACGTATACGAGCATCTTCTGTATGATACTGTTAGGCCTGAGAAGATGGGGCTGTTCAGCTTGGAGAAGAGGAGGCTGAGGGGAAACCTTATCACTCTCTACAAGTACCTGCAAGGAGGTTGTAGAAAGATGGGGACTGACCTCCTCCTCCCTAGTGACAAGTGATAGGACGAGAGGAAATGGGTTCAGGTTAAGCCAGGGGAGGTTTAGGTTGGATATTAGGAAAAGTTTTTTCACTGAAAGGGTTATCCAACATTGGAAGAGGCTGCCCAGGGAGGTGGTGGATTCGCCATCCCTGGAGGTGTTTAAAATAAGGGCAGACGTGGTACTTGGTGATATGGTTTAGAAGTGGTTTTGTCAGGTTAGGGTAATGGTTGGACTCGATCTTAAAGGTCCCTTCCAACCTTAACGATTCTATGATGCTAGCAAGTCAAGTTGCGCCAGGGGAGGTTTAGGTTAGACGTTAGGGAGAACTTCTACACTGAAAGGGTTATCAAAGACTGGAATTGGCTGCCCAGGGAAGCGGTTGAATTGCCATCCTTGGATGTATTTAAAAGCTGTCTAGATATGGCGCTCAAGGACACGGTTTAGAAGTGGGCCTGGTAGAGTTAGACTTGGACTTGATGATCTTAAAGATCTTGTCCAGCTATAACAATTCTATGATTCTATGATTAGCAGCGATCCCTGCAAAAATCAGATCTCCTCTGAACTAGCAGGCTGTGAGCAAAGGCAGACACAAGCATCAGTGTGCTGGTAGAAGCTGGAGAGCTCTGGGCTTGCACTGCCTGGTTTGATTTTGTTACCCAAAATTGCTTGGAGCCTTCCCAATATTGCTTTCTTTCCTTCAACATGAAGTCAAGGGAAAGCTCTAAACTGAGAGTATTTGTGAGTTTTCCATGAGCTTTAGGAAGAGAAAGTTAAGCCTCTAGCTAGGCTGTAAACAAGTTCCTTCTCGTCCCCCCCAAAAGGCAAAATGGAGCTTGTAAGCAACTACTAGTTAAGACACCGTCCTTTAGAATTGCTCCCTTTCCTCAAGGTGAGACCTGTCACAGGTTGCTGGTGGTTTTGGAGTTCCTGCTCCTCATCAACTACAGCCTCTCTGGTCAGTGAGAACCAAAACTTATGAAAAGCAAAAAACGGGGTGTGCTGAAGAAACACCTGCTGAAATCCAAATATTTCTCCAAACTTGTGATTCTCCATTCCGACCACCCCACAGAAAATGACTCCTACACAGGACCATGGCCAGCCTGGGACAGCGGCTATATGACACCAGGTCAGCAGGACCTTGCGGACACTGCTGTGTCCTCAGCACACCCCACCGGGTCAGGGGGAGGAGGGTTTCCCAAATGGCAGAGGCTAAATTCAGAGCTGCTCAGCTTTGTCCCCCTCACATCTCCTCAGAGGGTTTGTGGCAGTCTTGTTAGTCCGAATGCATTAAATGCTAATAACAGGTGTACAATGAAGAGAAACATCTCACTCATTTGTAGGATATGCATTATTTACTCCAATATTTCTAGTGTCCCTGAGCAAATACCTCCATTATAACTCTGGGGTTTTACTGTGTTTCAAATACTCTTCTATGTCTTTTCTGGTACAAGCAACAGACAATAGATCCAAAGTCTTAAAAATACAGGTTCGGTAAGAATTGTCCCACTGTTCCTTTTTTTTTTTTTTTTCAAATTGAAAATAGTAAGGTTTTATTTAAAGTTTTCTGGAGAAAGCTGTTCAAATATTTCAGTAAGTATATCCTAAAGAGTGAAACCCTGTATTTTGTCAGTTGCGCACATTTATAAAATTAAGACTGATGCATCTATTTCTCAAATCCCATCCACAAGGCACTTCTGTATTTTTAAAATACAGAAATATATGCCAAAAAGATAGTAATTTGTTTTCTATAATCCTGAATCATTCTCAAGAGCTTTAATAAAGTTAATGATTATCTGTCTCCATAATTAACATTTTAGGTGACATGCCCCATTTCACCTAATGTTAATGTTTTACTTTTGAGGGAGAAGTGTAAGAATGCCAAAATATAACTCTGATTTGCTAAGGGAATTGTTGGCATTTTTTTCCCCCAGTCACACAAACATAAGGTATTAGTGATCAGTTTAAATTAGCAAATGACAGTTGCACCAAAGACAGCTAATAAGAGACTTAAGTACATGCAGATAAAGAAGCAAATTATGTAAGTGTGATTGGGGTTTTTTTAAGAAAAAAATACCCCATGGAGAGATTAACTGTATTTTATAGCCAAAATGCAGTCGGTTGGCTAGTGGGCAAGGCAAGGTATGTTATAGCTCTGACAGATTCTGACAGACGTATTTCCTACTCCAAGTGAATCCTATCCAATACAGTACTTGACCATGACACTGATTTGCCCAATCAAACCATTATGCTCACAAAGAAATGGATTTAAACTAGTGGGCTCTACACCAACTCAAAACCCCATCTTTATGGGTGAGATTGCAGGATCAAGAACATGAAAACCAAGTTTTAATGTTGTTAATGTTGGTGTTCTTGCTACAATGACAGGCTTAGTATAATTGGATTAAGTTACATAGCACAGCTCGACAAGAAATATAATTGGGAAGGTCAGAAATTGCATGCATTTAACAGTTTGCTGCTGTAGAAAAACAAAATCTGCTTCAAAACAGGGAATATGAGTCATCTCCATCGCCAACACTACAACAGTAATATCTATTACCCTTGTAAAGCCCTCATTTATACCAGTGACATTACTGCACTGTTTTGAGGCTACAATTAATACATGGGCTTAAATATACTTTGAACTATGTTGACACTTGAAGGGAGATAAACACCTGATCGAGAGGGAAAAGGCAAGGTGATGAAAGCAGCAATGGCACAGCATGGCTCTAGACTGAGTTCAGACTGCGGGGGGGGAATACAGCCAAACCCCCTGAAACGTATTGACATAGTGGGTCTCCCCCACCTCAGGCTTGCAGTTTTGCACATTACCTGGAATTGTGTCAGCCCCTATAGACATACCATAACCTTAATTTTGGTATGACATAAGGCTTTACGGCTGAACAATCACCATGGCTGCAGCACAAGAGCACGGCCTCCCCGCTACCTCTCCCGCAGTGACCACAGGGCACCTACAGACAGGACCTGCCACAGCTGCCCTCTCTTCTCCAGCAGCCCTGCGCGCTCCCAAAGCTCCCGTAAACACCAGGGCTCCTGCTGCAAGGCAGGGCTGCCCACTGCCTGCCATGCCCATCCACGCTTCCCCAGTGTTGGGGGTGGAAATTGCCTCCCCGCTACCCCAGTGAAGGTTGCCGGTGTTCGGAAATAAGATATTCACGTCTCTTCTTTCTCATCCTCTGTCCGTCTCAAATGAATACTACAGATTAACATGGAGAACAATCCTGAACTCTCTGAGCAAAATACGGACCAGATGACCCAGAACGCAACACACATTTATTATTTGTGAGTTGAAAGCTAAATTTTCTTTTGTATTTTTAAATATTCATACCAACTTCAAAATTAGATTTTTTTTTCAGGTGGACATTCCCAAACACTTTTTTCAGAATTTTTTAAAATTCTGTAAAAATTATTCCAGAATTTTTACTTTCTACCCCGATGTGAGTTGGGGTTGCAGCCTCTTTGGAGGCACACCTGGTAGTTTTGCCCTTCTCTATCTGTTATCCCGCTACATACCGGCCTGTTTGATAGACTCACCAAGGAAGAGCAGGATGAAACTGCTCTGCATTTGAGCAGTTTTCTAGTGGGCACCCCTAGATTTTGCAGGAAGGAGTAATGGTACTCAGTTAGTCTTTGAATCCTGAAAGACCCAGTGTTTGATCTTGGTGCTATGAAACATTTTGCTTCTGGAAACACCGTCTTCTTAAAGATATAGAAATGTAGCTGATTTCTAGAGTCAGAAGATTAAATGACGTTTTTCTTAAATCATTCTCTCCGAATTCTAGGTGAAATAATCATGTTCTTTCTTCCCTAAATTCCCTTTTGAGTTTGGGTTAATTTCTAACCCAACACTGTTTCAGTCCTAGACACCATGACAGGGTCAACCAAAGGCTTCATCATACATCTTGCCATACTGTGTTAATTTTAAATGCCACTCAGCTTATTTCCCCACAAACCATGTTGGGTGACAAATTCACCTTCAAACTGAAGCCAATAACAACAGTTTATCATCCAGTCATTCCTTTATTTTTGCATGTCTTTTAGGCCAAAGATTGTAATTTACTATGATGGAGATTTTTAAAGCAACTGGAGATAGTGGGGGCTGAATGTGGTTATTGTAGAGTGAATGCTCAATTCCAGAAACCATCCCAAAACTTACAGAGAGGTGTTATACACACATACCACGGGATAAGGCACATCTATACAAGGCTTCGGCGCACTGCCACAAGCTACGTGTTAAACCTTAAGCTTTACTAAGTCCCGCTTTCCTTGAAAACGCTGTAGATTCTCAGATCCGAAGTTTCTCATTAATTAGCGTTCGAAATTTCCTTCCAGCGGAAGGGAGCGAGGATTCAGCAACCGGCATTACCACCTAGTGGGCACAGGCTGCTGCTCCAGCTCCGCTCCAGCCCTCTCACCTCCCTCCACACGGGGTAACCTAACATTTCCCTTTGCTGACGTATTAATCAACAGGTAAACTGCTGCATCTGTCTTTGGATCATAATGATTTGTTCTTCGTGTGCTACCACTGAAGCCCCACATCTGATGAACCACAAAAAGACCCATTAAAGTTTCAAGCACGGGATAAATCAAACCTCCCAAAGTTACCCAGTCTCAGCTTGATGTTCCCTGTCATTTTTCAACCTTTTCTTAATGCTTTATCCTTTATATTAAACACTTAGCATTTCAGAACTCTGAAACAGCCCAAGCTATCCTTCAAGATTCTTCTTTTTATAAGTATATTAAGGACACTATTAACGTGCTTTAGTTCAAAAGGAAGTGAGTGCCCCGTTAAATTTAAAACCACATGAAACCTAAAAGGAAGCAAAAAGTCCAAAGTAAAGCATCTGGGACGAGACTGCAAAGCTGTTTAGGTACCAGACTCCTGCTGATTTAGGAACCAACATACCTCGTAGACTAAAGCTGATTTATGGTTCCCTCAGGGAATTCTGTGTTTCATCACTGAATTTTCTGTTACCGTAACACTTTGTAACATCCTCATTCCCCGCTTTGCACCTCTCCCTGAATTGTTAATCTTCATTCTGCAAAGTCTATTAAAGGACTCTCTTTTGCTTCCATTTCCTCTCATACTGTCCGATTGCTTTGAGTACCTTCAATTTCTGCCACATTCCAGTCCTATCATGATCCTGCAATGCCTGTAGGTTTATGGTGTTGTATTTATCAAAAGATTACACAAATTTAACTACATCAGTTTACAACTCCAGGTTTTCCTATTTTGGACACGGCCCGTTTTTTTCCTGCACTTCTATAATCCAGGAACCTCTGTCCAGCTGGGCTCATTAGTATCCCTCACAACTTCAGCAGATTAGACATTTCTGTCCACTGTTGAGGTCCCCAAGATCCCTCTCTTTCTGCTACCCTCTTACTACTCATTTTTCCAATCAGCATCTGCCTTTCTCCAGTTTCTGTATTTTATTGCAGAAGAACAGCTCCGTGCAATGTCTAAAATTTAGGTAAAAATCCAGAGTTTTAACTGGACAGATAAATCTCAAAAAGAGTGCTCTCTGAAAGCTTAGAGAAGCGTGTCAGGGTGTATTTCCCAAGTAAAGCCAAGTCTAGCAAGGGAGGCAACAGGGTTAGAGGTACTCATCCCTAGGAGTCGTACTGTTACAGTGGCCACACAGAAGCACTTTGAGTATTTGAGGAGCCTTTTGGTCTTTTTTCTGTCTGAATGCTGCATGTTTCTGACTTAGAAGTAATTTTAATTACAGCCTACCAGTCACGAAAAGTAACATCCTGACAGCCCAGGAGGCTCTTTGGAATGTGATGAAATACAGAAAATGAGACTATGTTGAAAATCAAACCAGGTTGTCTTCTTCCCATATGCCATTCTCAGCTGTTGGCATAACAACAGTGCACCCCAGGGTCATCTCTCCTGAAACCGAATCCTGACTGCGTTGTGCAGTGATCCTGACTGCATCCAGAACAGCAGCCCTTCATGCGCTCCGCCGTGCAGCTTTGAATCAGGAACCCCAGACAAGGGGTTGTACAAGCAGCCAACAACAGCGCAGCGCCTGCAGCTTTGGCTCAGAGCCACGTGCGCCAGGAGAGCGCCGCTCTGCTCAGCAGCTCAGGCAGCGCAAAGGAACGCTTTTTCCCCTCTGGTGCACGTTAGTCAAACCCAGAGGGGTTTCTAACATCCTGTTGAGGCTCACAAGCTTTCCTCAGATTCCTAAATGGAAACTAACCTTGTCTTCCCATTTGTTTTGCTTTGCCCCAGTAAGTTTAAGGTAACTTTATTTTACTAAATACTTTTTGTATTTTTGGTTTTGTAGAGTCATTTCTCATTTACATAACAGACTGCAAGACAAAAATAATAAGATAGGATAAAAATACATTTCTCTAATGAAGTGTGATTACTACCTCTATTGTAGTACTAAGCAAGGGGTTAAGCACAGCTCTTTCTGTTAAGGCCATACCAAAACCCGCTATTTTGATTTAACATGCCTGCATTAAAAAAGAGAGGCAATTATTGCTTGCACCATGTCCAGTAACATATATAACCATCGGAGCGCCATTCTGCATTAGGGCGGTAGGAACCCCCAGTGCTGGAGGAGGAACTGTGTGTGTACTTCTGTAGAGCAAAAGGCTAACGTACTAACCCTTTGGTTTGTGGAACAGCAAATGTTTTTTCTTTGGGCCCAGTCCTTCACCTTTGCCTGAAAACATCGTTTCAGGCAGAGGAGGTTTCTGGCTAATGGAGACAAAGTCACACACAAACCTCTCGAGCATTTGTTTGGTTCCTTCACCTGTGAAGATACACGGGGAGATCAAGCTTTGTGCAACTACAAAATCACCCATCACGTAGTACAGAAATTGGCTTGTTTTCCTGTGACTGCCCTCGAGTTAGCTTCTAGCTACATCGTGCAGAAGGGCGATTTCTTATTAGAAGAAAGGGGCTTTTTGTAAAGCACCTTACTTTGATATATGTATGCCAGGAGAGACTACCATGCACCCACCACAACCTACGTGCCGAAGATCGCAAGGAGACCAGTGAGGCTATTCCAGTCAGTGCTGTCACTCTTGTCTCTCAGGGAAATAAACTCTATCCAATTAGCAGCTCTCAGCCAATAAAACTGCACCCAAACTGAAGGGGATATAGTAATGTCATTGTACTGGTTTAATTACAGTGGTACAACCTGTGAGCACACAAGGCTTCAGAATATATAAAGAAAACACGCTTCCTCTTGAGACAGTGGGGTAAGATTTAATTCCCTTAAAGTCACGAAATGACACTGGGGGTGACTGAGGCCCAGTGCCTCTGATAATGAATATTCCTGTAGCTGCATCCCCTTGCAGGTCAATTAATTACCTCCATACCCCGCCGGTGCGTTCCAAATTTTATTTTTATTTCAAAATCAAAGTTAATAACTAGAAGATTCATGTGGCTGAGCCAAACTGTGACTTTATGGGTTTTAATTTTTGAGATTAAAGCAAAGTACAAAGACACACCCAGTCAGCAAAGTCTGGAGACAATAAGATGTAAAGCAATCCTCCTCCTGACCTCACATTAACACAGAAATCACCCTACAGCATGCAAGTGTCAGCCAACAACGGCACCTACTTATTTCCTGTCAGCTTGTCCCTTTGATCTAACCTGATCCTTCTTCACTTTATTAAAAACGTTCTAATCTTTTGTCTTTGATCTCCCTGTAGGATTCTTCAAAGAGCTTCAAATTAGCAAACATGCAAACAACAAAAAAACGTCCTCTGTATCTGTATCTGCAAGAAACAATGATGTGGGGAGCCGTTTCCTTCCCCAAGACACAAGTTTAACGCGGGGCAGCATTTTAAAGCCAAAAGATGCCGTAGTTATCTGTTGTTTATTGGCGTTAGGGTGGACGACAGAGCCCAAGCGTTTTTACTGGGGGGTGGTTTGCTCTGAAGGTGTAACAAGGCGGCCCAGCAGGGGCAGCAAAAAAAGCCATGTGCATACTTCATTCAGCATGCCAGATGAAAGGATTATGTCACATTCAAGAGCAACAAAGAGCTCTGTTTAAGTTTGTACCAGGCTGGAACTGTGGGGCAGCCGTTAAAGACCACCAAGGTTTTAAATAAAACCGGACACTTTTAAGTTTCCTCTAGCTTTCCTTGCGGTAAATCCACCCGATATGAAGGGAATGTCAGTGTCTGCCAGGAGGAAGATCTCTGAGGCATTAAAGAGAAAAACAAGTTTAATGTATTTTATATATGTAAAACTGCTATGTCTATTTTAAATGTGTATCTATATATGCTGGTTTTTTTTTTTTTCTTAGAGGTACCATAAAATGTAAGGACCTCACCATACTAATTTTGTTCCAGCTTAGCCTTATTCAACAGCAAAATGCTTTTAGCAAGGAAGAGCACTGCTCTAGGACCTCTTCTTACCACAACAAATAGCTAGGATCATTCCTCTCCTATAACTTTGATTTAGCCCCAAAGGTACGCGTGTTCCAAAGAAAATTGCTGCTTTTTGTTGAATACTGCTCACCTCTGAAGAGAGTTACGACGCCAGGTTAGGAAGACTCTATAGGCTGTGCTTTAAGTTCCTTGCATGGGTGTCAGCCTCTTAGCGCGGAGACTTATTTTTAACTCTCTCTTCATGGAGTAGATCTGTAGCCAGGCTGAAAGAGTCCAAAATATCTTTGCCAAATAATCCAGGTCACCTGAACCCCCTTCATGACTGTAGTTAACAATTCAAGGCCCAGACCAATGTCTACTGAAGTCAATGAGACATTTTCACTGATCCACGAAGAGTTATGAATTGTGAGACAAGTCATCTCAGTAAAATCTCAATCCCATGGAAAGATAACTAAGCAGGATCTGACCCAAGCTGTACCTTGGCCCGTAGTCCTTATACCATGCTCCATACTTCTGGGATTAGAACGGGTGAAGTCCCCATATCCATTCTTTTTTCATTTCTTTATCATCCTAAAACCTACTATGACTACAGGTAGCAGGTATATATCCTGAGAATTAAATATGACTTAGGCAATAGATCATTATAACTCTTCCAACTCAAAATGATGTAATTTGTGTTAAAAGGCTATTGGAAAACAACACTGATCTAATTTATGCAGAGCTGCAGTGAGGCTCCAGATGATGCCCTGTACTGTCTCTTGTAACACTGGTTTTCTTCAGCAGTTCAGGAAACACTGCTGCCAGAACACAGAGTATCCAGCCAACAGCCCTTTTGTTGTCTATGTTAACGTCTGTAATGGATTTGGGAGAATACAGCAAACATTAAAAAGACCTATTAGATAACATATCAAGAGGAAAAAAAAGCAAAACTGCACAGAGATTTGTCTGTATACTTGAAAAAAATGGCATGGCTATGGATGCATTTCTTGCAACGCCTGGAGAGACGGTCCTAAAGTGAGCAGCTGTGCTAGCACAGCAAAGCACTTCGGTTAATCTCGGAGTGCCTGCATAAGATTTAAGAATAAATTAGACCAACTGTAAATCAAAATCTTTACAAAAAGTCATATTCCAGGTTTGAACTTGCCAAACTCATGAGCTGCCTAGACATTGGTTACCCGCTTTACTGACTTACAAAGACAAAAGTGGTGTTTTTAATTAGTCCAAAACCACACAGAAATATTAAACAAAAAACCTATTGGAAATTTTACTCAAGTATTTTTTGGTTTGTGTTTGGTTTTTTTGTTTTTTTTAAAAAAAGTTCACTAGCACTCAAAATTTAACAACAAACAATATGTTATGCTTTCATCCTGTGTGAGCGAGGGCTCCTTCTACCAGATATTGTCCCTCGTGGCTGTTGTTAATGATGAAAGGCAGAGCTCAGCCTTTCTAGGAATTACCGCACGCTTGTGAGTGCTCCAGATGCACGGTCCCAGGCCAACTGCTTAGCAGGCTTCTTGACAGCCACCTCTTACCTCAGCTGAATCCCCCGTGCAGCCTGCTTCCAGACTCTGCAAGGATTATCCGTTCCCAGCTCCCTTCCTTTCTCACAGCCTGGGGCAGCCCCGTTCAGCAGGGACACCCACACTGGGTGTCTTCCCCACACGGGACTCACTGCTCCACAAGTCTGGGCTCAAATTGTTTCCTTAGAGGAAACGTTACATAAATCTCAAAAAAGACAGTTTAAAGAAACATTAAGAAATGTGTTTACTTGTGAAATCATCAAGTAAAATCCAGATACTGTCACTCTGACAAGCTGAGTGCAAATACTTTTAAGAGTATGCTTTTTGAAATTCCAAATACATTCAGCAGAGGTTTGTGAACTGTTGTTTTGTTTTATGAGGACCTCAGACTTTTCTATTTTTCTTCTGTCAGAAAACTCAAAATGAGAGAGAACACAGATGGAAGAAATGAGGGCACAGTAAAGCTATCTGGATGTCACCAGCCCTCTGGAAACATTTAGCTTTGGGACTATTTTTTTTTTTTTTATCTGATCTCTTTTGACAATCCCCATGTGCCACAAAATTAACAAAAACTTGAAAAGCCTCTCTCAGAGAAGGTAGAGCAATATGGTTGCTAGCATTCATGTTTGACTGAGACAGCAGCTAAAAAGCGTGCTCTTCTCTGCTGAATTTTCGTTAATAATCCAAGTTGCTTAATGCTTAACTCTGGAAGCCGAACTGCTTTCTACTTGTCACACTCTGTAGTTCCTAAAATAGTTATTAGCATAGCCTGTAGGCCAGTTTACTTTTATCTACATAAGAGTTGACAAGACACACACCCTGTCAATAGCCTACTGAAACTTCACAAAACCAGAGTTACGCAAAACTTCTAATGCTCTAGACTTCGCTACTCCATTGGACACTGTACTTGGCTACCGAACTCCCCAAATCCATTTCCTTTTAACAAAAAACGACAGCAGGAATTGCCAAAGCAGAACACTAAGAACATCTAAAACACAAGCACTTTGCTTTGAAGAATGTAAAGATACAAATGAATGAATGAGGTAACACTATTTTCTTTTAACTTGACTGATCCACACAGGCTCAGGGCCTGGCTGCTTCAGCTCTGATGCTGCAGATCCGTCCGTGCTTTTTGCTCCTCCGGAACAGCAACGGGTACAACTGAAGCTCTTGGTGGGACTTGGGAAGTTTTACTCTTCCTACCCTCCTTCAAGCAGCCTAAGCTCAAACCATTACGGTGATTGAGCCTGCAGGAACTCGGCACGTAGTGCTGGATAGTTTGGAAACTGGAACAACGCCAGCAGATCAGATCACTGCAAACTGGACCAAAGGGGATCACTTATTGATTATTCCTGCCAAATTCTCTTTAAACAAAAGAACCAGAAGATGTCTTCACTGCGATCATAGCTCTCAGAGACAGCCTTTTTAGATTAATTACAATGCAAACATATTCCTCATTTAACCTCATACCCACATAGTCTGTTAAGTGCATGTCCAATGGGAACACAATATGAATTTAACACAATTTTCTTTAAAAATACTAGAATTTTCCCTTGAATAATTACCTTCTCAAAACTCTTAAAATAGTCATAGATGAATTTTGACTTTGGAGAGTTATTATGATTAGTCAAATTAGCATTGCAAGTGTGAAGCCAGTGTTCTATATCATCACCTTAACTACTCACACTGGGCGGAGCATCCCCACACAGTACGTCCTCAGAGGCCTTCAAGAGGCATGTACGTCTTGTGGCTAACGCCCTGGGCTCAGGATCAGGATCCTGCTCCAGCTCATGGGTCTGACAAGTCTCTGCTTATTTTAGGCATGGTACTACCCTTCCTTCTCTCTTTAGTTTCATCAGGGAGCTCGGCCATGCCCATTACATTTTCCCAATTAGAATTGAGTAGATTGGGCCTTCTCCTTACTGGAGCACTGTTTAGGAAGAAATCCATGTTGTTCTTGCGGGAGTTGGCTGGCTTGATACAATACAGAAGGATTCAGACTGATGCACTAGAGCTCAGGTACCAGAGACTAAGTCAAAAGTTTGTGGTTTTTATTCAACAGGAGGTAACTCACGACCAAAGGCAAGTCCAGCAGTACCGGCTGGGGCACCATCCGCCTCCAACACGGCTGCACAGAGGTGCCCAGGGACAGGCCCGCCATCGTTTCCTTGGCTCTTCACCTCCACCTCATCACCAAAAGCGCCTTCCTGAACCATTTGTGTTTTTACACCATCTCATCTTCAAAGCATTGCCACAGGCCCCCTCCCTTCCACTTTATTTGTGGCCTCTCCCACCACACCCTCCTCAACCCCTGCAGGGAAGAAAACCTCTCCTTTTAAACCTTCTTTACCGTGTTTGACTGCAGCCATGAGCCGTTATGCCACACAGCAGTCATTTTCACACTCCCTAAGCTTTAATGCAATAACTTCAGCATCCAGGTTGATGAAGGGGAAAGCTGCTGCTAAGCGGTGCTGCGCTGACCCCGGTAATTTCACCATCAATTAGCAACTAAGGTCCCAACATCTCTGACTGGAGCCTGGGGGGTGGGGGTCAGTAACCACACACACACACCCCCATCACTGAGGCACAGCAGGGGCAGGAAACCTCATCAGCAAACGGGGCACCTCCCTCTTGTGGGTTCTCTTTTTGTGGCCACATCCTACGTGGAGAAATGGCTTTATAAAGCTGATCAGAAGGCGAAGCATCAAGAGCTACACATACTTAGTCCAACAACTCCAACGCACGCAGCCAGATTGTCACGCACTACGGAGCTGCTCCTGTGCCCCACCTGTGAGATGCAGCTCCCGATCCTGCCAGTGACCCACCCCATGCCGCAAACGTGCGCCAGGAGCTACAAGCTCGGACTCCACAGCAGCATTTGTCATAGACAGTTCAGGGTATGAGAACCACAGGTAACATCTTGGTTTTCCTTTCAATGCTTGTGTCTTACCTTTATTAAAGGTGTTACAGAACAACAGCCACAGCATGCTAGTCTGCTAGCAGAGAGGGTTAACAGTGGTAGAGAATGGAAGCAGATAAGCAACTTGTAAACAAGTAGTTAAGCTGTTCTCTATTCATTTTTTCCTGTTGGAACAGTGATGCCCATTTAAGAAGAGTGAGAAACTGCCACTGGAGCAGACCAAAATTGCATTTTTTCTGCAAGTAATCCCAAGCTTACGTTTCACAGACTCCTGAAAAGTGTTTGGAAAGTTAAGATATCACTGTCACTCCAGGAACTTTCTTCCTTTTTGCATAGCTGCCCACATAGGGCTTCCACAGCTTATGGAGAAAGTCAACAGAAATCTTTTACCAAACATTACTAAACTTTCCTTTTCACAGTAGCATTGAAAAAAGCCATATCTTGCTCAAATACAAACCATGCAAGCTGAACAATCTACAGCTGTAGATTTGATTCTCTGAACACATTCTAGTTTCCAGCTTACAGCAGAACCAGTCCAAAAGGACAGAAGTTCATTTACTTGGCTTCAGAGGACCTTAGAGTCAGCGAGGCAAGTGTTACTAGGTCTGCACTTTGAAGATACAGTGAAGAAGTTTTACTCATCCATCATACCTTTTATTTTCTAGTATCAGTATGTGATCATCTTTAAGAAGTCGAGGGATAAGAACTGAGGAACATACCAGCTGCACTTTACAGATTAACAACCACAAAAATAGAAAGCAACTATACAATCTCTGGGTTTCACAAAACTAGTTTTCATTTGTAACACTTGACGCAACAAGATTAACTGCAACAAGTGAGGAAGCTACTTCTGTAAAGTGCTACTTTTGTTAGAAGTGGCTAAAAAAGCACAACTACAACAGATTTGGGTATCCGGTGGTTAGATTGTCGATGTCCTCCACATCTTTCATTTCAGGCTCTGTGTTTTTTGATGAAGTTGATGAGCCCGTTTGTTGAGCTGTCATGAGAGGTCACTGGAGCATCTGACTCCAGTTCAGGCTCAATTTTCTTGGCAAGTTGTTTTCCAAGTTCAACTCTGCATTTATAAAAACAGGAGAAGAAAGAAGAGAGACAGCATTAGTGCTAACAACTTACAGTATTTACCATAAACCACTGATGTTAAAAATAGGTGTCAGCAAAAAGTAACTTGACAGTGACCACTACAACAAATGTTTTTCCCCCATCGCAAATCACTGACAAAGTTAGTATTATCCAACTCAGTGCCATCCATGAACAACTGGAGTTCTCACAGCTGCTTAGCTGAACAGACAGCTGTCAAGTTAAGACAGCTTGTAATTAAATTGTCTAAAGAAAGTTTTGTTTTAAAAGTTAAGGAGAGTCTTTTCCCCTTCAGTACTCGTTTGTGTACGAGTATGAGCAGACAGCCTGCCCCAACGCAGGCTGCATTCAGCTTGCTACCGTTCACTGTTGAACATGACATCATTCCGCACACCCATCTGGAGCACCAAGACAAACAACAGCTGAGCTGCATGCCTGGAAGCCTTTCCCAACACTACAGTGTGCTACCCAGGAGTTACAGCCACCAACAGGCTAAGAACCTAGGATACTCCAACAGCTGCAAGAAACTAGGCTGGTTCTACAGCATCCCCATATTGCATAGCTACTTTTGGATGCCATTTTACATTTTGATGTGTTGCAGTAAGAGCTGTACTTACTCCTATCTCACTCCTGATTTCAAAGTTTATAGCACACATCAGCCTTCAGTCGACAGTCTTTCATTTTCAATTTCTACTACAATATTTTAGTTAAAGAACTTGGAGTACCATAGCTCTACGAAAACACATACAAAGACAGACCTACCTTTCAGCCTTTAAGAATAGAGCTTAGTGTAAACTGCTAGTCAAGGCCTGTAGAGCAAACTTTCTCTTCCAAATAACCCCTCACAGCATAGGCAGGTTTCACCTGAAAAATCTTACTCATATCCCAACCCCTCTTTCTCCTGCATGTGTCTTCATACAGAATGTTGTACAGTTAATATTACTACAGATTAATAAGAACCTGCTTAGCTCCGGATTAAGTCTTCTGGTTTTGAAAGTGACAAACTCCTCAAAGCTGCTGTTCTCCACATGGAGCTCTGCCATGAGCCTTAGTCACAGGCACAGCCTTGCATTACACCTGGGGCTCCTATATATAAAGGCATCTGCCAAGAATGTTCTTCCATCTCCAGTATAGGAAAATTAAGAGGGTCGGTCTTTTGCTTAACAGATGCCATTCAAGCTGCCTACTAAATGTTTCTAAAGATAAAAATAATTCTTCTTTCCCTTCTATAGGGGAAATTATTTTCCCTTTCTAATTCTCAGAGCACATGTTCAGCCTGCTTGATTATTTTCCTCATTATTACTGGCTCTTTTCTGCATTCACAGTATTTGGGTTTTTTAAAATCAAACTAAACAAAGGTCCTTAGCTAAAGTTGTACCTACAAAGTCACATGCACAGCTGAACAAGGTACATAGTGACTTATCACCAGAAAATCTGTTTTTATTTAAAACTATCCTGTAATCATTCGCTTTAAGTGTAACACTTTTCATTGTCTTTTCTCTAAGTCATGACAGATTAAGGAATGCAACAGTCAATAAGTATACAAGAAGCAGATCAAGGAGACTTACCCCCACTGGTCGTAACTGTTAATATCCCAGACAATTCCTTGAACAAATATCTTGTGCTCATACATGGCTATAAGCAGAAGAAGAGACTTATCAATAAACTTTATCAGAAAGTCTTAATAAGCACTCATGGATGAGAGATCTATTTACTTACCAAT
Source organism: Ibidorhyncha struthersii (assembly GCA_013398815.1). Taxonomy (NCBI): domain Eukaryota; kingdom Metazoa; phylum Chordata; class Aves; order Charadriiformes; family Charadriidae; genus Ibidorhyncha; species Ibidorhyncha struthersii. Next base: position 320,764 of record VZSZ01001648.1, on the reverse strand, counting down.
GATGGCTCCCAGAGTGAAGGGGTTAAGTTTTGTAAACATGATGGAATTGGTTGGTCGATTTCCCTCAAAGACCTTTCAAAACAAGAGTTGCATTGTTACCCAGTATGTTGTAAAACTCACATCAGGAACTTGTGGTTTAGATTTTTCTTACAGCCCACATTGGATTATTTGTATTAGCAGCAAATTAAAGCTTTCAGGATTTTGTAAGGCTAACAATTTCAACCATAAAATTGTATCGTTGTTTTATTACAAACACAATGGCAAACTTATCTCCAAAGCACCATTACGGGCTACAGGAAGAAATATGACACAAGTCAATATTCATGAGGCTCATCCTTTCTGAAATGCCCCGAAAGGCTCAGCACACTTAGCAAGAGTGCCATTCACAGGCTGCTCCACAAGAGGTGATAAGGTAGAACCTGTAACACAACCGTCACGGCTGCCAAGACAGTAGCACTTGACAGCCACCGGAGGGCACTGCCGCGTTAGCAAACTCCTCCGAGCAGTGACCAACACAACGCTCCACCACCACACACACTAACCCAGGAGTGCCAAAGCCCTGTTACCTTATGGGGAAGGAGCTTCTCCAGAGCGTCTCCACTCAGTCCTGCCGCTTGAAGTTCCTTACGAGCTTCGTCAGCAGTCTTTCCTTTCATCAAGGCCTCAGTCTGAGCAAGGAAGTTGGCCAAAAGGATCTAGCAGGTAACAGTAAAAACATCAAGTCAAGCTACTGTTTCCTTAGCTGGAATAGCAATTCCGGATGCTCAAGTCAGCATACCGCATACCCATCCTTACCAATACAATAGAAGTTTTTAGTTTCCCATTCCCTGCCTAATGTTAGCTTGCAAACCCATGTGTGATTTTGTCCTACCTGTTACATTGAAGATAAACTCCTACTGTATCTACAGTCAAATGAAACCTTTTCTCCCTTTCTTTTGCAAAGTCATGTTCTAAAACTTTCACCTATACTTGGGTGTTACTTGACAAAAAAAAACCCCACACTATTACACAATTTAAATAGCACTTGTAATCCAAAATCATGATAAGATTGAAATATGGTGAGGAAATATGCAATTTCTGAAGTACGCAGTAAGGAGTAGACCTGGACATATTTCCCTCTAGGGAACTTAAAATTGTTAGACACAGTTCACTGGAAAACCTTAGTTGGATGATACATTAAACTGAAAAAATGGACTGGTTAAAAAAATATCTATGTGTAGAAGGCTATCGCCCTAGCTGTGCTAATATACTCACTACATTTTGTCCCAGAGTTTAAGACTTGCAACAGCATCTCTGAGGAAGTTTTCATCAGAGCTCTGAGAATTTGCTTCTTCCTACTCTGCAAGAATTACACTCTTTACAATTCCTACAAGGACTTTTGTCTCCAAACACTTAATTGCTCAACTCTTTCCAGCCTCAGTAGGCCAACAGGCAACACCACTGATCCTGCCTCAAGAACTGTGGCTGCAATTTCAAGAAGAAAAATACCATTGTATTACTACATGTAATTGTCATTTAGATATTTTCAAACCTATTGTGAATGTTCGAGCCTGTGCGTATAGTTTCAAAGGGACATTTAGAAATCTCACACACTGCAATAGTGAACAAGCTTCAGTGCCTTCAGCCACAAGAAAATATAGGTGCCCAGACAAAGAACTTATTACCTTGTGATGCAAGCCATTTCTGACTGGATGCTGGGTCTGGACTGGGATCAAAAAGTCACATGGAATCATGCGAGTTCCTATAAGGAAAGCCATGTTAATAACCCTGCAACAGGAAAGTCTTAGAAAAATCTTCAATTCTCACTCAATTTTCAGAGTTACTGGAAGACTCAGCCACTTTAAAAAAACTTTTTAAAAAAGCTTTTTATTAACAGCAGGGGGGAGTGACAATACAGCGCAGTAGTTTCAGCTTTAGTTGATCCTCCTTACCGTAAACTTAAAACCTGCCTCCTGTAGCCTTCTAAAGCCACTAATAAAGAGCACCATAGCAATGTTATGCTATCTTGTTTAACCAGGTAAGAGCCCAACCTCTACACCAGTTGTCGATTCTGCAGACTCTCTTGTGGCTCTGTAGCCATTCAGAATTTAGTTCCAAAACAAGGTATTGAATAGTTCCGGTTTACCTTGATGAATGAGCTGGTAAAAAGCATGCTGCCCATTGGTGCCAGGCTCTCCCCACACAATAGGGCCAGTACTGTAGTCCACACGAGAGCCCTTCTTGGTAATGTATTTGCCATTAGATTCCATATCACCCTAAAAGAAGGGAAGGGCAGCATCACCTTTCTCACAAAACCACAGTTTCCACACTTGTTTATGGAAATTTCCCAGGTATCAGGGATATAGCTGCTTAATTTATGGACACCAAGATAATGGAGGTCTAAGAAAAAATCTCTAAATAAACTGAGCAAATAAGTTGATATCAATCTTGGCACCAGTCTCATTAGGCCCTTGATTACATGAATTTAAGTGATTGCAGTTTTAACCTAGAAATGTGTTCAGGTTCTAGAACCAGGATGGATGCATACATACACATTTGCCTCTTGAAACCCTTACTCTGTCTGAGCCTTACCTGCTGGAAGTAGGCAGCAAAGCGGTGCATGTACTGGTCATAGGGCAGAAGGGCATGGGTTTCACATCTGTAACAGTTTATATACCAGACACCCAGCATGGCCAACAGAACAGGCATGTTCTTCTCCAGTGGGGCAGTGTGGAAGTGATTATCCTATGTGAGACAAAGGAAAAGAATTACGCTTCTGATAAAGGAATCGTTATCCCTCCCAGCTCTTAAGTTGTTTTGATCCAGAGTGAGCTTCCCAAGCACACTTGTTTTAGAAGCATTGAGAGGACACAGGGAGCTGAACTTCAGAAACCAACCTGCCTTCAGTTATCTTACTAACAACTCTGTTAAGAGGAGCAAATCCGAAATAGGCATCCCACACTCACCATCCAGTGGGCCCCGGCAAGCAGGCTCTCAAAGTTGTCAAAACCTAACAATGGAAAAAGTCAGTTTGTATTTACTATTACAACTCAAACTTGATTTTTCTTGTAGAGACATTCATAAAACAGTTGAGATTCCTTGTATGCAGCAAGGCTCCCAACTACTAATTGAGTTTAAAGTTGCACTTTGACTTCTGAAATTTGCATCCCATGAGACAGATTTATTTCATTATGATTAAAGCCTGGACTTCAGAGCAAGTCTAACTCCATGAAACATACTTCAAAAACCTTTGCCTAAAATCCCCATTCAGGCAGAATGAGCAACTGGAAGGAAACCAGACTCTGTATTAAAGGCTACATAGTTTTCAGCAAGTTTGAACACTTAGTCACTTCACAGCCACAGCGGGAGCAATATCCCCCAAAAAACAGGGCAAGGCTACCACAGCAGGGATTTCTGTGTTGGTCAGGGGAGAAACAACTGTAATAAGGCCTTCTCAAAGGAAAAGGTTCATTCTCCCCCTTCCCCGTTCTCTTACCAATTCACCTGATTTCTCTTTGCTCTATAATTAGGGTACTTAAATCACCATTCATTTTCATTGATGAGTAGTTTCACTAATACCATTATTTCCTGCAAAGCCAGAAATCCTGATTCTTATATGGAAAAATGGAGGGGAAGTGTTTGGCAATCAAAGTAGCAGCTCTACCCAGGGTCAGAAGACAGCTTTGGGAGATCAAGGATGCAAGACCAAGTAGCATAGATAGACTGGCATGTCAGCACTCAGCACCAAATCTGTCTGACAGCAGAGATGAACAGTTTATTGCAGACAAAACAGTTAAGTGCCTGGCTGAAGTTTATTTTGCTGTTCACATAGGCTTCTCTACACATGAGAACTCCTATTCATATCATTCCAAAACCACCAAACCCAATGTTTTTCTTCTAACCTCAGTCTAAGGGAATTCTAGCTTTTATTTGGAGAAACAAATGACATTATGGTTTCAGACTTTAAATATCTGAAAGAAGCGATGAGGGAACAAATGCAAGGCTGCTGAAGAGCCTGCTCACCAAGAAACACCAGTTCTTAGAGCTCTTTCACTGTGTACTCTCCATCTGCATGCGAGATCTGCATCAGAAATGCCAATGCTACCCCATAACAATACAACATGGGGGGGATTAATTTAGAAGATCTATGTTTGCTCCACAATCAACTGCAGATAGAAACAGCACTCCTGTATCATCAGGCCCTCTAGCCTAGAAGAACAGTTACTGGGGGCAAAAGGAAGTAATGGGAGAAGGAGATAGTTAACAATGCTAAATGGAGTTCATATGCAGAACTGGTGACAGGATTTTGATGTTTAGTATGTATGTACTCACAGGAACTAAATACCTTACTCTTAATTTAGGAATGTCAGCTGCAAGGTCTAATTTTCAACACCAACATAGCTTTACATAAATCAGGCACTTTTGGCTATGCAAGTGACTGAAGAGATACAATTTCAGTATTTGTACCTAAGTATGGGTAACTTCCAAAACTGCATTTACAGTATTGCATTACAGATGGATGTTCATGCTAAAAAACAAATTACTCAGAGTAGGTTGGGTAAAATAATATTTGCCCCAAATGTGATCCACAATCCACTATTATTAATGCCTTCCATAGTTATATTCCCAAAACAAACAGATTAATTCTTGGCATTGTTATATCATAGGAATACCTACCAATATGCAGGGCAATGGAGAGACCAATGGCAGACCACAGAGAGTAGCGGCCACCAACCCACTGAAAAAAAGGAATTGGTTAAGACAGGAGAAGTGCACGGCTTTCAAATTCACTTATTCAAACTATTAAGAAATAGTGTAAACACATGCTGCTATATTCAGCAAAATCGGTATTTTTTTCTGGCAATAATTCACTACACATTATATGGCATGGTCAAGGGAAGCCGTGCCTTACAGTACCCCCTAACGAATCCTTAAGTATGCATTTTTTGGTACTTTAAAGTTATCCCACTTGTCTGACTAAATAACATCTGTTGAAGCAGATCCCTTGACGATTCCCATTCACTTCCAAGTACTAAATTTGAAGCTTGTATTCACTGCTTTCTTAATATCACTCCTCTACAGGTAAAGCCTCCTTCAGCAAGATTATGATGCTATCTAGGGAACGGCAATGGTCTAGATAGATTTTAAAGCTGCTGTTTAGAAACTAGTTTGTCAGGCCCATAGTCAGTAAGACATAAGCCAACCTGTTTCTGATTAAGTGTAAGGGCCAAGACTAAGGGCAGTATACTTAAAATATGCATCTGCTACAAAATATCAAGTTAGGCTCTCATTTCTGATGTTTGACCTTTACAGGCCTAGATTATATACAGCAGACCCCAACAGTCAAATGTCACAGCTTATAATAACTACTTACACAGAGGAATAACCTAAGGCTTGTATCTCCTGTTACCCAACAGCTGATTAGACAGCCAAGAATACAGAAGGCTCCTGTTCAGACCTCTGACTGCAGGATTTTAATAGAATGGCCAAGAAACAAGACTGTTTTGCTTGCCTGACATGTTCTCAATTTGCCTGTAGTTGTGAGGTTTTCAGATGTTTCAGTACAGAGAATACAACTACTATAGTTTAAGCGTTTTGGCAGTTCCCCGACATTTAGTTCACAATTTCTGAAGCAAGTTAGATTATTCTAACAGTTAACATCTACCACAGTGTTAGATGTTTACTTACATCCCAAAACTCAAACATGTTCTCTGGGTCAATTCCAAAGTCTTTAACTTTAGGCTAGAATTAAAAAAGCATGCAAGAACACCATAAGTAAAACCAACATTCTCAAAAAGATTTGTCTAGCAAATACAAAACACAAGTTGGGTACTTATTAAATACACAATTCCCCAATTACGTGCTCTGTTTTAAAAATACAGAGCATCCATCAGAAAAAGGTATACCTGCATTCCCAGAGATTGCTATCACTACTCAGTAGTCTCAAATAAAATCCCTGACATAGTCCATCTCTAACTATATTGCCACTTACACTCATTTTCTGATTGGTCTGACATTCAGTCTAGGTTTAACAGAACCAGAATGGAAGAAAGTAACATCACACCACCATACCCCACAGCCTCTCAATTACTGCAGCCTTTTTTCTAATTGCTATTGGTCTTTCTACTTCATATTTTTTGCATGAAACACCGTATCAGGGTACATTATGCTCATCATATGCTACAGGTTATTTACACAAGCTACCTGCATCACTTCAGCACTTACTTGAGTCTAGGAGAGTATATTTGTTTACATAACTGCATTCACACAGACTTACAATTAATTAACTTCAACAATTACAGGTAACACTCACTAATAACAGGACAGCCATTTCAAATCTAAGAGATCTTGATTTCAGATTTAAAGCACTAGCAGAAAAAGCACAAATCTCTGATGAATGCCCAGTCTTGCTACAGTTCATTACTCTAGAAGTGATTAATTTGTTTTCGTTAGAAAAAATGTTTCCTTTCAAGATGAAGGCTAACTATTGGTATTCATATAATGGTGTCTTAGAAGATAAGCTTCCTTACTGGATTCTAAAATGAGGCCATCTTAAAGGTACATAGAAAAAATAAAATAGGTTTGTTATACTTACACCATTGGTAGACAAGGCAACAAAATGCTTGGCCACAGCTGAAGGCTTAATAAAAATAAACAGATTGTTAGATGTAGAATGTTAATTATTTTGATTTCTGGTCATAAAACTGATCTGCTACCATTTACATTTAAACAAATACTGTTGACTATCATCAGCAATTTTTGTGTTATCAACTTGAAATCATCTTATGCACATTCAGTGGGGGATCTGGCAGCATCCTTCTCTGAAGATAACATTTGGATAACATTCTCATGAAACCCTCTGGAAGCAGTTGCTACTTAGAGCAGCACACTATTTCCTTAAGAGTACGTTATCAGTTTGGAACATCACTACCACCACTTTGGAGCAAATGGAGTTTGTTGTACACGCGCTATCCTTCCGGCTGGGGTCAAAAGATCAAGACAATTGAAGTACTGATAGATGTCAAGCTCCAGATTTAGACTTTGGTCTTTCAGTAACTGTTCTGGTGAACAAAGATGAGTTGTCTGCAACAGTAGTGTAACGAGGAATTTCAAAGCCCAGCTTTCAAACTAAGTACATCTACCCTGACTAGAACAGGTTAAAGACCACCTTAATTACCTGAGTAGGCAGTTTCTGCTTTTTTCTTTTAATGGTTAGAAACAGGAGAGAATGAGCCAAATACATGGTTTCTATTCATAGCACAGCCATCTGCCATAGAAATTGCACTATTTCGCTCCAACCATGGCTTCATTTCTAGTTTTTTAAAGATTTACCAAGAACTGGAAGAAAATGCCACATAGACACCATATTCTTGGATTTCCCTCTCAGCGGTTCCACCAAATTACTAGCCAGCTCTAATGCAAATACTACACTATTTAGCAGGCAGGATTTGGGGGAACAATGCATGACAACTATTTATAATGAAAACTGGTGGTTTTATCACTTTGATTGAACATAACCTGCCACTAACCATGAAGCACTGAAATGTTGCAAGGACAGCATTTGCTGAGCCATACAGCTTATGTTTGGGCAGCTATTGGCTCTGCTCCAAAGCACACAGAATGACCAGGGAGAAATTGCACAACGCAAAGCTGTTGCATTCTGTTACATAACCTAAACATATTAGACTTACATCATTAGCAGCGTGCAAGAACCACTCTTTGGCCGTTTCTGCATTGGTGATAGTTTCTTGGGTGGTGAACGTCTGCACATCAGAGAACAAGGAAGTATGTAAAACATTGTCCTTTAAATTTAAACAACTTCAGGCTGCTAAAACATATGTTCAAATAATCAGAGCAGAGTGATTCTAGATGTTCATAATAGACAGCTGCTGCCAGATTTCAGCAAAAAAAGCTTATCACTCCAGTAATAACTGGAGTTCCTAGATTTACCTATCTAAACTAGCATATATCTGGAATTTGAATAATTATTCCCCATTTCTTACCTTCCCTGCCCCAAACTTATGCAAAACTTTGAGACTAAAGTTTTCTACTTTAGTCTTTCACTAAGCATGAAGTTTTACCATTCAACTGAAAAGGAACTAACCGAGCATCAAAACAGGATAACCTAGCTTGATTGTCCTCTTGTTCTTCAATTCCTGCTTTTCATGTAGGAACACGCATTTCTGCTAAGACTCTTGCCATAATTTTGTTATGCTGATTAGAGAAAAACATTTTCCTGCTTCATGAAGTGTGCACAGAAGTTCAGTCATGCAGTTTTGCAAATATCTACAACTATTCTGATTTACTCAACCATCAAAATTTAGCTTTAAGGATGGACAGCAGATTCAACCTACTCTTGCCCATCTCCTAAAATATTTCATTATGAAACACAAGCCTGTTATGGAAAACAAAAAAATGCCATTCATCCGCTTCCAAATATATCCAATTATTTAACTCCAGTCTGGCAAACAGAAATGGAAGTGTTACTCTTTCAATCTGGCAGTCTTCTAAGCCTTTGAACCGTGATCCTTGAACTCAATTATTCAAAGCGACCATTAGTATTACTTTGTGAAGTTTCCTTATTATTCCATAAGTTGTTGCTCAGCTGCAGTGTTGCCAAGGTAAGATAATGAGCACCACTGTAGCACACGGCCAGCACTACACACATGTTCATTTGTTGTAGATTCTGTCTTCAACAGCAAAAAGGTTCTACTGTGCTTTACAAATGAAGGCGACCCAAGTTACATAACTATGGAGTTTGCTTTCATCAGTTTCCTCTGCTAAGACAGAAGCATTCCTCAAAAGAAGGTAGCAGCTAGCAATTATGTTTACAGAATAAGCCATTAGCAAGGCAAGACTTAAAAAAAGGCAGCTATTAAGTCTGTATTCAGAAATGTGTCATTTTATAAACTACCAGCAGACTATCTTTACCTCTTTTAATTAAAGAAGCTTCGAAACGGAGCATTTAAGTTAGATGAAGATATTTTGATATGACCCTAAAACAGAATGGAGATTCCCAAACTACGTGCAGTTCATTAATGCAAAACAAAAATGCAAAAACCAGACCACTTAACAAGCAATACTGTACTTAAGACAAAGGACCAAAAGTAACCTTAAATAAGAGTAAGGAATGAGACAGCAAGGTCTCGATTTTCAAAGAAATAACCACATAGGATCCTACATTCCACTCAGAAGCATAGTAAAATAAACTTTTGTGAATAAAGCTTAAACTTGTGTTGACTGAGAAATACACCCCAGACAACATGAAATTGCCCATGTTTCTTACTTGTTGAGGTTAAGTGATTTTCAACAGTTGACTTCTGGATCACCAAGTATTTCAGTAGCAACACAAACTTGTACTGCGAGTTTAGAATGAATTACAATAGGCCCATTTAGAAATAGTCCACACTAGAAGTCCCCGATTTAGATCTTCCTGTGGACAGACCTCTATTCTGACTGAATCTTTTACAGTTTAAGTCACACCCCAGTGCTTGTATTAGACATACCTTTGATGCAATGATGAAGAGCGTAGTGTCTGGTTTAAGCTCAGCCAGGGTTTTGGCTATATGAGTACCATCAATGTTGGATACAAACCAAACACGAGGGCCTCCCTTGGAATATGGTTTCAGGGCTTCGGTTACCATCAAAGGGCCCTAGATAGAAGCAACAGTTAGATTTGATCTTCATTGCAAGCATGCACACACACAAAAAGGTGTGGAAGATGTATAAAAGTCAGGAGCTTACCAAGTCAGAGCCACCAATCCCAATATTGACCACATCAGTGATTGCCTTTCCAGTGTAGCCTTTCCATTCACCACTACGGACTCTCTGTGGACAAAAAAAAAAATATTGTAATGACTATTTTATACTTACACTAAACCAAGGCTGTGTTTTCAGGTACTGCTGTAGAAAGTCTCTGAAGACAACTTCCAAGCTTCTCAGATTTAAAGCCTACACTCAAAGCTAACTTAAGTAGACATTTGGTTATGTCTAAGATGACACTTCATTAAGTGTTAGAAGTCTAACGCACATATTTAAAAGCACACTGCAAGATCAAACTCTCCTTCTGTGTGGACTACTATAGCATTTACAACAGAGTGTTGGCAAAGGCAAGAGAAATCAAGCTAAAAATGAACAAGTCTTGGGCATTTAACTATTTGCAACCAATATTTGCATGTGAAGGGGTTCTTTAAGCATCTTTAGAGGCAATTCACTAACTAAACTGAAGACATTGAAATATGAGTAAAGCCATGGAGATAGAGATTTATTGGCAAGCCAAACATAGAAAAGCTTTCCTATTGCATGTATGTGTTACATTAAGGTTTATTTCTGGGCTTCATCTTAACCGCACACAGTACAGGTTTCTGCTCCATTCTTGCTGTTTTAACAGTTACTGAGAGTTCTGACAAAGTTACAATCATTAAGTAACAGCAAAACACTGTATTGAGTTTTGTCCATCATGTACCACCTATGCATTACATTTGTTCCAATCACAAAAGGAATATTTCTAGTATCATGCACACTTCTACATACATTCCCAATTCTAAAGCAATTTTTCTACAAGTCACCTGATAGACATCTGTAGGGAAGAAGAGCAGCTAAGTTAAGTTTTTTCTTTTTCCAAACAGAAACTTCATTTTTAGTATACACTATTCCTGTGGCCTGTAGATGATGTTGCCATAGTTTTAAAATTCCATCTGCCTAAGACAGCCAACTGAAACAAGCACCTTTGTTAATCTTTCCAGAGGAACTGCTTAAGATTATTTTCATTTTGCAGAGAATATACATCTGCATGGAAAGTGATATTCATGGGCTCTAAGGATTGAAACCATCCAGCAATAAAGAGGGTGACACCAGTGAAGTCTCATGTTTTGCACTATCAAAATCTTGATCAGCTAAAAACTCTACAGTGGAAAACGGACCATTGAATTTGTGACCACTCAGTTCTTACACTATCTGAAGAAACTACCAAATTCAAACCAATTAGTGTCAGTTAATTGTGGGTTTGGCCTTTATCCATCAGGAACTGGACGCAATCCAGGCTCATTTTGTACAGGTTAACAATTATGAGTTGGCAGAGACACTGTCCACTACCCACCTTTGTAAGACAATAGCAACCTGGCAGGTCCAGTTCCTCACAGCCATGTTTAAAATGCACTAAAACTATTCAGTGAGCTTTTACTAATTAGTTTTATCACACAAATTTGACTTTGTTAGAGTGCTCTATGAAGTTCTTCAGAGCATTTCCTCAATTGATCTGACAGATGCCTACATTTTAAAGATGTACAGAATAAAAGAACAACTAATGATGTTTGAAGATAATGGTTAAACTGCTGTACTTAACTAGGGAACAACAAAAAAACCTTTCATGTTGCTAAAGTTGCAAACACAATAGAATCATAAAGGAATCTAACCTAAAACCAGAATAATTTTAAGAAACTATTTAAGTAGAGCATAATCAAATTGAGAGTGAGCTGGGAGCTTTTACGTCTCTCCTGATTTTACACAAATTTTAAGAGGCAGTTTCTACTTGATACAGTCAAGTAGTTGAAAAGTTAGCAAGAAACAAGGCAGTATTTGAACAGTACTTAATGATTTACAAGGCTTCTGAAGTAAATGCAAGATTACTGCTAAAAGAGCAAGATCTAGATAGCCCATTAAAGAAAAACCCAACTGGGAACAGAGAGAGAGGACTGAATCATGCTAAAAACAACTCCAACTCCATCCTTGAGCCAGAACTATTACAAACCTCAAACAAGGGCACAGTAACTCATGTGAACCAGCCTACAATCAATGCTTCACAATACACATGTAAGAACCTGGCTGGGTATAGAACTAGTATATGAAAAATAAGCTACGGTGGTACTTTATACCTGGCAGAAGTGTTTCATTTTGTCCAACACTTTGTTTACTTCTGGAACAACATCCTTCCCATCTACAAGTATTGGCACATTGGAACGATTTCTCAGAGCAATATGAAGCACAGCTCGGTTCTGAAACAAGAAGGGAAGAAAACTGATGAATCTGTTTCCAAACTATTCCCAGGGGCCTCAGGTGCCTCATTCAGAAGGTAGTGCAATTTTCAGACTTAAAAATCCTTTAGATCAACTGGAATTAGTAGAGCAGTAGTGTGTGTGCATACATGTATATACACACACTCATCAGCTACCTAAATCACTCTCTCACTTCACAGAATCAATGCAGAGGGCTTACAAAAGCATATAATACACACAGTAAACAAATAGCTTATTTGTTTATTTTGAAGAGAAAGCTCGAAATCCCACGAAACACATTTAATGTTTGAGGTTTGGAATTCAGCAACATTCAGTACTCTGATCTTAATTATTTTGGCATGCTTCAGGATGAAGTTGTTTCCTATTAATGACAATGCTGAAAATCAATTATAACAAGCAGCCAAAGTTTTTTTCTCTGGCATTTCCTCAATTATCTTCAGTAGTCCATTTCATATAGGGAGAGACAAATATGTATTTAAACATTTGACAACAAGGAATACAATAACCACATTATTCTACCCACTGCCCACAATTAAACATTCCCCAAACACTTGCACACCAGATATGAGAAAAAAAATATCTGTTAGCATGCACCATAGTATATTAACTCTCCAGTTATACACAAGTCAAAGCACTGAAATCTGGCCTGTGATTCGCCTGTTCAGGAGCTTAACAGCTTTAGTTTAGAATGAAGGAGTTAGTCAATACTAGTGAACAAATTAAAAAATTAGTCTGCTCTACCTCATTGTTCCTTGCTACAATGAGAGGCATTGTGAGACAAAGACAACAGACAATATGAACTGCCAAGTTATGATTTAAATACCAAATGCTAATTCAAAAGTCATTGAGTTTGCAGTTACTGACACGGAATATGAAAAAGCTCTTTCAGTTGCTAATTATCAAAGTGTACCCACTTAAATTTTGGGTGAACGGGGCAATTTTTTTGCAATACTCAGCCATGGAATGGTATTATTTGGTAAATACTGCTCACTACCAGGCTTGAAAGAAGCTTTGTCTTGATGAAGAGAAGCAGTCATATTTGACCTGATGTCTACTGTTAAATAGAAGTATTTTCTAAATATTGGGTGGTCTATGAAGACTGACCACTCGTTATGGGGACAGATACAAGTTACCTTTAAGACACTGTCTTTGTGCCATGTCAAGCTGCAAATCTTAACTTACCTGGGACAAACACCTGGCAATGACATGCTTGGGCACACTATAAAGAATATCCACATAAGCACACATCATGCACCCAATGCCTGCAGCATCAAATACAGACAAGTCTTAAATACTTAAGACAAATAGCTAAAAAAATGTTCTAAATCAGAACAGGAGCAGCGCACAAGTCCGTTCTTGCCATTACGCAGCTTCCTTGTGTCTTATTACTTTAGGTTTACTCAGTCATGCTGTTCAACAGCACCCTGTTTTTAAGGTCTCACATTTTCACATTGTCCACATGCTCATATTCCAGAGCCAAATCAACTTGATTTGATATTCTATACAAACAAAAAATGAAACAAACCTAATCTAATTCCAAGTCAACATCTGACTGATAATAAAAGATGTTTCTAGACTCATTGTGCAGTTAATTGCTATGTAAAGTTGCTGTATCAAGACAGTAGCAATAGGGAGCTACCAGCAGAAGCCAAGCACAATATTAAACTGCATCCTTCTGAGAAGACTTCAGCTGCTACATTTGCCCTCATGTAGACAATGAAGAGTAACTCCATAATATATGGTCAGAGATGGGCCAACCCTGTAATAGTTTGTGCCTCCCACTAGCCTCACGTAACAATGTCTGAGAAACCAATCCTCCGGGCAGATTTATTACCCTTTTTTCCCCTAGATAGAATTACATCTGTGAATTGAGGCATTAATACAGAAGGAAGAGGAACCATTTCTCCAGGGAAGCTTTATCTGTTTCTGCCTCTGCGTTTTTACAAACATGTACTATTCACAAGCAATACAATGTCCAACTGCTGAGTTATTTTAAGCAAACAACTTGTGCAACAGCTAAATCAGTCAATAACCAAGTCAAAGGAAATACCGATTTCTGTGATTTTACCTCAAACGTACTAAATAGACTTTAAGGCAGACTAATAAATCACGGTATACTGTTGAGTTTCCAGTTTTCATCCTATTTTTAATTTCAGAAAAAAGGTACAGTTCGGTTTCCTGCATGTTTTAGTGAAGATTTAACCATAACTACAACCTTCAGATCTACAAAAAGAGGAAGATACTCATCCTCTTGCTGAAATGGGTGGCTAATTTCCCAAGATTGTTTATAGTCTCTACTGTTAAACGTACCCAAAGATAAGTAGAGTCAGCAACCCGAAGCAGAAAGTCTTACACAATCCTCACTAAAACTTTGTAGGCAGTTTACTAAGCTTTATGAACACTGACATTAGGCAAAAGCATGTAAGGGATACCTGGAATGCAATACTCTGCTCCATGCCCTTTGCAAGATCTAACTCATCTTCCTCTCTACAAAAGAGGGAAGAAAAGACAAGAAAAAAAATACCACCAAAATTTCTAAAAAAAGATGTGTGTTGAAAGGAGGATTGAATAGCTTTATTCACACACATTTTCTTCTGTCTTTTTGTCAGAGCTGTAAAAATCTCATGTAAGTAGTAATGCAAACACATACAAGAACTCAGCGCTTCAGAGTAGCAATTAAAGTAAAGTTTTTCAAGACTTTTCTTACACAGATGCACGAATGTCCATAATATATAGGCACAACAGAAGGGAGAAAGCCATGGACACAAATAGCCTTACCTCAGTGAAGTTGATCTTCTCCCCACTGAACATGCGCTCTCTGGCACTTTCCACACCCCTTGACTTTGCCTGAGAAATGTAAAAATAGATTCCTCTTAAAAATAGTAAGAAGGCAATATGCACTACAAAGGTCCAGCTGCATTAATGAGTGTGAACATTTACCACATAAGACAGTGAAACAAAAAATATGGCATTAGATTAAAAGACCCGCTTGATTTTAGCTTAAAAATTGATTCTTATTTTAAAGCAAGCATTTTTATGCATGCTGTTTATTTCCTTAAGAGGTTACACAGCATCCTGTACTGAATGACCATGATGCAATGAATTCACCTTCCTCAGTTTCATCTTGTCATACTTCTACAGGGATTCATCAATGATTCCTTGTACTAGTTTAGAATTTTATTTTTTTTTTAAACTGAAGACTAGCAAAAGTAGTTTTGCTATGACTATTTTTGCTAGTTCTTCCCTTTCTAAAAGTCTATGTCCTATCTGGTCTAACCCTTTGGCTGAACCACTAGTTAAGGAAGGCTTGTAAATATGGACACCGTGCTAAATAGAAGTTAATGACACAAACTTACTTCTTCAAATACATCCAATTGCAAATGAATCTCAAAACTAAGACTGCATGATGGATGAAGTATTGTTTCAATTGCAGGTATAGAAGACATCACCTTCTCTTACACCTTTATATGAATCTGTGTTATTTAGACCTCAGTAACAGCGCGTATGCCAGCTGGTCTGTTACACAGACAAAAATCTTTTCAGTGAGCACAAGAAACAGATCTGCACATTGAAAACTGGCCTTGTACCTTGGGGCTAAAGGACAATGCAAGACATTGAACAGTGCCAAGATTTGTAAACAGATGCCTTTTAACTTTGTCGGTCTCTCAAATTCAGAGCTAAATGTATATAATCAAGACTAGAATAATCACTTACAGGTAACAGTTAACTTAAAAAAAACTATTTGGTTTATTAATGCCACATTTTAAAGAGTTACCAGTTCCATCAGCATTTTCATCACTTCTTCTGTAACAAGGTTCTTTGAATAATCCAGTAAGATATCCCCATGATTAGTATTCAGGGTCAAGCTGTCAAAACAAACAGGTTGTTTCATTGCAAGAAAATGATAACTCCTCTATAGACTACAAAATAATTTGAATCCTAATTATACAAAATTAATAAAGATAACCTGAAGGACCGATTCGCCCCGCAAGTTTCATAAAATGACTTACTAGTGTGTTGTTGTAATTGAAGAGCATGGCTTTCAACAAGCTAAATTATAGTTTCCACTTTCTGCTTGTGAAAGTCCAAATACAATGAAGTATATTTAACACACAGTTGGACAATCACATTCTGTTTTCACTGAGCCACTACCATTCTCTAGCAATAATTAGTTTTTCCTAATATATCACAGGTAAAAAGCTTACCGCATTCTTTTGCTGCTAGAAAATTAAACAGTCTTCCTACAGGTCCTTTCAACAAATATAGCCATTCTTTTACATGGAGACATGAACAAGCCCGATTTAAGAATCATACAACTTCACGTACAGAAACATGCTGTCAACTACTGTGCAGTATTAAACCAAATTTGTGCATGGTGTTGTCTTACTGTCCTCACCGACTCAGTGGAAGTCTCCAAATTATTTAGCTAATATCCTCATCTGACAGCTATAGCCTAATACTTCAAAATACAAACACTTTTAGGTTTACACCCAAGATGAAACGCAGAAACAGTAGTCCAAGAGAAATCAAGTGAGCCCCTTTGCATTTACTAGCCTTGTGTCTCTGAGAAGTTCTACAGTCCCTTTAGTCCTTTACAGCAAAGCTTTCTACCCTTTTCTTCTTTGCACTAATTTACAGCCAAATATACACACTCTAAACTGAAGAATCGAAGTCCTGCAAGTAATACAGCGGGCCTTCTATAAAAGGCACAGACAGCCTTTTATATATTACTCTCCTTTGCTCCACACACGCAAGCCACAGGAAATTGCATGCATCTAAATTCTCTAAGTTTCCATGTCATTCATATCTCCCCTGCTTTTTTCTTTCCCAATACTTGAGCACAGAAATATGCAGTTATTTTAGTGACCACATATGCCAGAGACTTTGCAGGGACAAACCATGGCATAATTGCTATTCCAAAGAGACATAATATAACAGAGCAGGCAAGTTCTGCGAAGAAAGAATGGAGCTGAACTTGCAATAACAGTAATAATCACCAAGGGCTAGACTTTTGGGTGGTTTCATTAACTTGAGGAAACACAGTAACACCTCCTTTTTCTGGTCTTAAAATACAAGAGACACAATAAGGAAAGGAAGGTGTCTTCAAGCAGAATCCTAGCCAAGTGTTTCTTTTATAGGCGAGAACACAAGGCAAGTAAGGAAAACCAGCATCAATGCTGTTAACCACCTGTCTCTTCAGTGGGCTGCAAACCGTAATCCTGAAACCCTGACCATCCAGTGCAAGCGTACCTGAAATATAGCAGCCTAAGGGAAGGACTGCTACCTTTCACCTGCCAAATTTGCTATTTATTGATCCAATACAGAAGAAAAATAAGAACAAATCCTGCAAGTCTTCCTATTTGAGATTTGACACATTTATTTACAGACACGTCTTAGATTTGAACACATTTTACTAATGATACAGCAAGGCCATTAGTATACTAATATTTCTACAGTTTAGAGCAGTAGAACTCTTAAAATTCTCATACTACAGTTTAATATAGAAAGATAAGTCTTTCCCAGTGTTCTACTCCATGAACATGAAATCCTTAATCTTTTCTTTATGTTTACCTGACATATGCCTTACTTGCACAATTCATTGTTATTTTACTTGTACAAATAAAAATAAATGTCACTAGACCTAGAAGACAAAGCATCCCATGAAAACGTGGCTGGATTAAAGTCACTCCTGATTTGAAGAAACTGCAGAAAGATGGCATCCCGAGACATTTGATGCCAAAAAAGCAAGCAATGGCTACCAGATCTAACTTACATACACAAGGCAAACACGCAGCATGCAATGTAATCTCATCCTAAACCTTACAGCAAGAGATCCACCCTTTAAATAAAGGGAAGCCCCAAACCCTGCAGCTCAGTTGCATTCTGCTACACTACCCATTCCGCAGTGCAGCAGCTAATGGTAGCACTACCCAGGTGGAACACGAGACTTGTCACGTAAACCACATCCACATTTAAGTGATGCAGCCCTTAATCGGAAGGTCACCTGCAGCATCTCAGAATGATTTTATCTCACATCTAAGCATAAACTAAAGAAGCTGTATGCAACCCCTACATGTATCATTACACATGGATTTGCTAGTGGTATATGTTTTCCATTTAGATTGAAGAATCTTTCTGATCCTTCATAATGGACAAGCCACGTAGCAGGAGTAAAATACTAGCGCTTTATATCTTGAGCCAGCTATTTGCATCAAGAGTACCTTAATCAGCATCCCGGTATCTATTATCTGCATCATATCAGTTCTAACCCCTTCAAAACTAGTCGAGATTTTATGCTGAACAAGCCATGTTGTTAAAACCCGCTGTTCCTACCAGACCTTACATTCGGCAGCAAAGAAAGCCGAAGTGTACCCTACAGGTTTGACTACGCTTTCCAATCAGGAAATACAAATTGCGATAAAGAAAAAAGGACAAAACGGAGAAAGGATCTTCTACCTATATGCTGTAGGACACCGTGAGCCTAAGGTTCTTATAACATGAAATAGATACTTGTGTTCAAAGATAAAATAGATTAAAAATTATTCACATCAGTCTGAAATTTCTCCAGAACCAGTACCAGGAAGCACTTTTACATTGGTATAGGCTTCTCTTTTCCTTCTAAAGGAAGGGAGACAGTCAATGATTTTATCATAGCTAGCAGAACTAAGTGAGAGGTATTCATAAAGATTAATTTAGCATGAGTAGAGAAGTGCAAACTACAGAGGACCTTGTGGCCAAACCTCCAGACTGCTTAGGCTTTCAACAGATGTTATCCACCATCATCCTGCTGCTCTGGCTCATGAAGCGGCAACCAGTGAAAAGCACACCAGCGGATCTGTCAAACTAACCCAGGCTGTCAGTTCTGCGACTGTATTTTGCTATGAGAAAGTTCTCCTGGTAGCCCAGAATGTATAAGTTTATCAGGAAACAGGACTGAAACCATGAAAATAAAGTGTTAAGATAGATTTAGTAAACTGAAAACACTTTGACTGTTTCATATCCTTTTGGGCAGCACAAAAGGACATTAAGTTGGGCAGCTATTTGAAACAGATAACCTTTGTAAAGAATGTTTCAAAAAAAAATAAATCGGAAAACACATTATAGGAGACACACTGACTACCTTCAGCATGGAGAAAACATGTTAGAGATGAGTACGTGCCTGAAACAACAGCTGTCAAATAGCTTCTCTTTGGTTTACTGCACACAGTGACAGTGTAACACTCAAAAAAGTCTATTACACATTCACAAGAGCAATTAAATACAGACTGTTTGAGATTGGGAGTATATTTTATGGTTAAAGTAGCATGGATAATACTGAAGTGACAGCCAATGAGATTAAGGTGCAGTGCTGTCCAAGAAGAGTACTTGCTTAAGCCATTCAGGAAAGAACCTTATAAGAAACCTCTTCATTATACTTTTTGATTTATTTAGCTAGTTTGCTTCAGCTTTCTTGTGTTCCAAGGGTGTTATCAAATTCAGTCTCTTGGGATATACTGGAGATAAGGAGAAGCTGCAACCAGAACTAGCTCTTTGAGAGAAGAGCTAGTAGATTTGTATAAGGTAATATTAATAAGTTCTTTAACAGTATAAAAAGTCCTACTAGAAGAGCCAGATGAAGTCAGTACTCTGAAGAATTAGCATGCCTTATCCACCAATGCAAACGACATTTTAGCTCCTGTATACTGGTACACAGGACTTCATATGTGATGTTTAATTACAATTTAATAAGTATCTAATCGGCTCAAGAGGAAAGAAAAGTCACTTTATCTAGGACCCTAATGGAAAGCTTCATACACAGAATCATCTAGGTTGGAACGGACCTTTAAGGTCATTGAGTCCAACCAAAGATGGTTGGATGACATGCAACAAGTCATCTCAACACTCGAGAGCCGAAGGTCACTGTATCTGCATTACCCAGGCTCGCTTTAAGACTCAAGTCAGGGATGCGCCTGCACAGCGTTAAGACTGCTCAAATCGCTGGTACAGTCCCAACAGCGCAACCACACACACGACCTCTCGGCACAGTCTCCAGCGTACGGAAAACGCGAGTGCCGCTTCACAGGATGAAACCGCTCGACACCATCACGCTGCTCCCACGTCTTACTTCCTCCTGCAGCCAGAGACGTGCCGCAACGCATTCGCTGTAACGTGCGTGAGGAAAGGGAGGGCGAAACCTGCTAAACACACACGCACCCACCCCGTTCCCCATTTCGGGGCAGGGGTAGGCACGGCCGTGCTGCCGACAGGTCGGGACGCACGGACGGATGGCTCCTGGCGATCTTATCGTGACTAAGCACGGCGGGTGCGAGGGACTGAGAAAGGCGGGACCCACAATGCCGCTGTGCGAGCGGCAGCCCGGC
>VZSZ01001648.1:279365-299648 GCA_013398815.1 Ibidorhyncha struthersii | reverse complement strand
CGCGCTGGTCGCCGCCGCGGAGGGTTGACCGGCGCTGGGCGCTGCGCAGCGCGCCGCGGTGGAGCGGTTTGCCGGTCACGGGGCGCCGGTGTGAGGCGGAGGGGAGCCGCCGCGCTGACCGCCCTGCTCAGCCGCCGCGGTGGCTTCAGGGCCCGGCGCGTAGAGGGAGTTGACCCGGGTAAAACCAACGTCGCTTCCCCGACAGGCGAACCCGTGTCGGCCCGGCGGGGCGAGGCGAAGGCCGAGGCCGGGGCAGCGCGGTGAGGGAAGCGCCGCTGGCGCTGCGGGCCCGGCTGCAGGCCTCAGGGGAGGGATGAGGCGCTCAACGCCCGCCCGGCATCAACGCCGCCCCGAGACCTGTGCTGGACCCGCCCCAAAAGGGTGCCCACCATTTTTTTGCCACCATCATCTACTCGCTCCTTCAGACCGGCCCTGCGCAACATGCCGGCTGCCCCGACAACCTCGCCTGGCCCGGCCATTGCATAAGGAGCTTACGGGCCTGAGCCGGGGCGGCGGGGCTGGGCTGTGGCGGCAGGCCGGGGCAGGCCCGAGAGCAGCTGCGCCGTTCTTCAGGGCAAAAAAAAAGGCCGTTCTGGGCATAAAGCAGAATGTTGTTTCAACACGGGCGTGTACGGGAGTATGCCAAATTCCAGAGACTGCTCTCGGCGGCTTAGGTGAATAAATCCCGGTGAAGTGGTATTTTAAGCACCTAAGCCCCTTCATGGATCTGGGCCTAAATCAGAGTCACAGAGCATGAACTTGACTCAGATCGCTAAAAGCACAGCCCTAGTCTTAAGCAGCAGAATCAGCATTCTTTTCTTGCTGCAAAGCAAACCCCATTCTTAACTGAGCCTTAATTATATTAACAAACGTGTACCTCTGTTATAACAGACTGTTTAAAGAAGGTCATTCCTTACCTCACACTCGCTTGCTTCTAAGGTTTGCTTTTTCAGACTTAAAATAACTGTTTAATAGGCCAAAGTATTTTTCTTCAGCAAAATAAATCTTAATCGCTTTATACATTTTCATTTTTTTTACATTTTTGGAGGCCACTCTCATCCCTGCCAATCACAGGTTTGGGCGATTTCTCCAAGGCAAAGCTGCTTCTCTCACGCTGCCTGAATCTACCTGACCACCCATCAGCACGTGTGGTTCCCTGCGTACCTTCCTGTAAGGAAGGAAAATGAAGTGACAAGTAACAATTGGACTATGGAGTTGATCCCACAAAGAAGCACACAAGTGCCCAGTAAGTCTTTAAGAAGCCACTTAGGTCACCATGCACACTGCCATGTAAACTTTACACATTTTCCTTCCTTTCCAAGGCCTTCAGGATAACCCCCTCAATAATCCTAGACTCCTGCTCATAGTCACGCGGTAACCCAGGATGTAAAGTTCTTTGGCCTAATAAATATCTCCTATTAGTCATAGGGAGAGAACAAATATCCTTTTTAAAATGTTAACCTTACTGATAGCATTTGATAGTCAGCCATGAAATGCTCCTGACTCACCAGTGCGATTTTTCTCAAATCAGGGCAACTGGGATTTCACTAAAGTGGCCTCACCACATCCCTGCCAAATCCAGGGATCCCTTACCTACAGTTTTCCTGCGTTTCTCTCCTGCTGTCAGAAGTAGTCACTGTTCTGAGAGCACCTTCTCCTCTTTCTACTGACTAGCCTCAAGCCAAAGGTCTGCCATGTATACAAATTTACATTCGCTTCTCTTGCAGGTCCTCCCAGCTACCCTGTTGTTTTCTTAAATGGTGGTGATGTCTCAATTTTCCTTCTACTTTTCCACTTCTAGTGTTTCAAAATTGACAACTCCCCTGTCCTGCCTTCCACCGTAAAACTTGGGCACTATCTGAGGTGTTACTCTCTTCACATTCAGGATTTCACTGCCTCTTGTTACTTGACCTGCTAAAATGTCTTTCTTAAATCTTCATTCATTACTACAGTTCTCTTTTTTTCACCTCACTTTTCCACTTCCTTTCCAAACTGCCAAACCACAGTATAGCTCTGTAGCTTCTTGCTGCTCTGATCACGTAGCAATTGTGAATCTTGTAATTGTTCTTTTCCTTTTCATATGAAATTTGAATCCCATGTCCTTATGCAGCACAACTGCCCAACTGTACCTCAGTCCAAGCTTCAACACTGCTCTCTTCAATTTTGTTTCCCCTTCTCTGTCTTCTTTTGTCACGGTCCTTGCACTACTTGGATTGTGTCCAAATCCTCCAGATCTTAAACCTTGAAGATCTTCAAGTTTATCTGACCCAAACCCAAAGTCTGCAGGATTTTGTTGGCTTCACATCCCAAATCTACAAGCATTCTTCTCATACTTCATTGTACCTGTGCAAGAATGCATAGGTAATCAATAATGTATTAATTCTCGTTGTCAGTATGGACAAACTGTGCCTGTAACATCACTATCTTGCTACCAATTCTTCTTTCTGGAACACCAGTTTTGTTACCCATAATTAATGCGCTTGCTGCTCACATAATGCAAATTCCATTTGCTTTCCTTTGTAATACTTTATTCTTAGATTTTGAGATGTTCTCTCTCATTTCATTAACCTTAAAGTTTATAAATTATCTGCCATTCATACTTTTTTTAGACCTCCTCCTTTCTACTTCCTCTCTTCTTTCCCCAGGATATACACGCCTCAGAGAGTTCTAGGGTTCAAACTGCTCCTGCAGCAGCCTATGCAAATTTTATGACATATGAGAAAGATATCCAGGCCAAGGTCCTAATTCTAATCTTTAAAGACCACAGGATAAGGTTTGTAGCTGTTCCAGGAGTTGCTTGTCTCTCCATAAGCTGTGCAACAGCTGACCGCTACAGGGACAGAACAGCCTTGTCATTGTTGAAAAGACCAATTGATTTCATTGTAGAGGGTAGAAGGAGGATTTGGACCTGGGAGATTCAGCAGTTGAGACACCTGTTTCTCTGACAGCTGATAGCTGTCATACCAATTTCCCTCAAGATTAATTTTAAGGCAGCTCTAATGTAGATGGAAGCGATAATGCAGAGTCAAGGCAAAACTTTAAAGTAATGGAAGACAGATAGTATGAACATAGTGGTGCTTCAGTTCTTACAAAATAACCGGCTGAAACACATTCCCATTCCAAAAAGGCCAAAGGCTATCATAGCGAGGGATGCTACCCTTTGGGGCTGAGAAAGGGCATTTTAATAAAGGATATTCTGTAATTGATGGAGATCAATTTTGCGACCTATAGGGTACAATGGTGGATTTACCATTTTACAAATGCCAGCCTCTATTAACAACAGCTGCACAATGACCCACTTATAAAAAAGACAAGTGAAAATTCCATTCTGGAAGACAGCTGCATAGAAATTAATATTTCCAAATGAATGTGTAGAGCCTAAATACTACTGCCTCAGGCACTTATGGCAGAAAGGTTAAGTGGCACGTTTAATAGATAATCTCTATGATTAATTTATCAGAAAGAACCAAGTGGCTAATTTCCCCTAATTGAAATTTTCTGGCATGATAAAAAATTTTCATATATAATTCCACTTCCATTTATATTCATTGTACTAACTTATTTTATTATATGAAAGCAAACAAAACCACAGTCTTGAATCCTGCTTTTGTTTTCCACTAATGAAACAAAATACTTGAGTTGCTGCAGAGAAAGTAGTAGAATGCATTCTGCTGAGGACTGATAATAAGAAATGGGACCAGACTTTCAAATCCAGTCCCAGGTTTCAAATACAAAAATGAGCCAGATTTGGTGAATTGGGTGGAACAGGGCTCACTCAGATCAGCAAAGAAACTCATACTTTTTATGAGATTGGAGCAGGCTTCAGGAAAAAAAGCACGTAGCAATCTGAGGTCAGGACTGACCGTGTCAATGTACTAATTCTGAAATATTTGAGTTGATCATCTATACCTACATTTTAAAGTATTTCTATAAATCTAAGTGCCCTAAATTTTTAAGAAAGGGATGGCTTGCAAGGAGAAGTAGTATTTTTACTCCGACTGTGAGAGATACAAACTCTTCAGATCTGGCACAGAGTGAGCAAACCATGCTAAGGATAGACAGGAAGAAATTGCTCTGAGTTTAACTTTGCTAGGTAAATCAGTTAAACAAGTTGCGGGGGAAAAAAAAAGGGTACCTGCAATCTGCAACAGTGGAGAAAAAACTTGCAAGGGGAGAAGTAATACAGGTTTCACATAGAACAGAGAACAGGAGTTACCCTTTTCCTTTGGGCCATGAGGTAGTATGTGTAGAAAACATCAATGTATTGTAAAATCAATGTCTCCACTATATTAATGTTTTTTTTCTGCTCTGTCATTTTTATTCCTGGGCTTGTCTTTTCAGAATACTTTTAAAGTCTTTCTTGGTGGTCAGGACAGCAATCACAGGTGGCGATTACTTTGTTTAAGGCTCCCACTGCTAACTATTTCTATGTTTTATTGCTTGTCTATTGGAATTAATTTCTGTATGTAGTAATTGTTTGGTTGTAGTAATTGCATGGTTCATATAGTCCTCATAAGGACTTGTGGTTCATTAGATAAAACAAAATTTTGGAATGTGCATGTTTAGGAAACATGGACACTGATGGATCTTGTGCAGAGGTGTCAGATCTTGAATCCACTGTACAGATGCTTGGCACTCCTGAAACGTGCTGCAGAGCATTTTGGCTTGGCAGTGCTTGAAAAAGTGAACCACTACATGGTTCTCTGAGGGTTTCCTAATGAGTTGCTGGAACTGGAACTCCACACTCCTGATTCCAGGTCTTGCGCCCTAACTTTTGTACTAAAAGTATTGCCATGGAATAGATTCATGACACGTAAACACTTCTTGGTTAGAAAGCAGAACTGTGTTTTTAATATGTTTTTTATCTGTCGCAGGCTTTACAGGTTTTAAAACTCACACGGAGAAATTTTGCAGATTCCACTCCCTTCCCTTTCCCCCTCGGAGGGGTGGGTGGGGATTCTTAAATATTCCTGCCTGGTGCTCACAGACGTTGCCCTGGGTAGTAGCTCGAGATGTGGAAGAGGGTCTGAAGAACCTAGTCCAGAGGTGGTAGTCAGAGGGCCCCTGTCCTGTCCTGTCCAGCCAGTTCCCCAGCAATGCGGCAGGACAGGGCAAATGCCCCGCCAAGGACGCGCAGCCTCTTGCAAGCAGAAACCAGTAATAATCTTCAGCAAGTCAGCGTGGCAGTTCATTGTCCAAGGCTTTGGAGCAGCTCTTCTGCAGCTTTGTCAAGCAGTTACCAACAGATGGCAATACTGCACTGAGAATTCGGGACCTGCATGCGGTCCTGTGGGCTTCGCCCTGCCCTCACCAGAGAATTGCAAAATGGTCACTTACTCTCGTAATGATGTCACACAAACATAATCGTTCTGAAAAAAACATTACGAACATCACTTGTTTTGATAAGTGTAGACAGGGGCAGTGCTTTTGAATGCCATCATTGATGGCCCATCTCCCATTGAAGGTTATGGGAAATTCAGTAGTTTCACTATTGAACATTTTTCATCGACACTTTTGAAAGATGTCACCCTTAAAATAGTAGAGATTTGTCCAAAGCACCGACTTCTTTTTTCTATACCTGTAGAACTCAAGTTTCAAAAGTTTGAAATTACATTTTTTTTAATAAGGCATCTTTCTCCTTTTAGGAAAATAATTGTGTGGGCTAAAACCACCATAACACAGGCGTCGTAAGAACATAAATTGTACTATGGTGGGGAAAAAATTTCCGATTATGTCAGAAGCATGGTCCATAATAGAGATATTTTCTATAAGTTTCTTATTATTACAGATAGCTTTTCATCTATGAAAAAGGGAGCCAGAGTATAAATGAGCATTAAGCCACCACATTTTAATTACTTGGCATTCTAAAATGGGTAATAGCAGTAAGAGTTTAAAACACAGGTAGGAAACAGCCTTTCTCAGAGGCACAAAAATTGTCAAACTAGAGCTTTTTTATATTAGAATTTTATTAGCAATTTTACTAAGTAAAATAATAGTTCTGTGTGATTTAATATATTTATTACTGATCTGGAAAGAAAGCAAAGATCTGAAAAGGGAGCAGCAAAATCTGTAGATGGCAGATTATTTATATTAAGGTTAGAGATGACTAGAAAGAACTTGAAAACACCCAATTAGACAACATCACATGGGCAGACTGATGGTGAGCGAAACTCAGTTTCGATAACTACAAAGTATTGTGCTATGGAAGGGAAGAAGAGGAGTTATTTATATGATTCACAGCATTCTAGAAAAGTGTATCAGCTTAGAAAAATGGCTGCGGTCATGTTTAGCTGTGGTTGAAACAAATAAAATGTTGGGATGCATAAGACGAGTGATAATGAGTAAGCTGAAAAATGTTAGAGAAATCAGTATTGACATCTTCATCTGGAAGACAGTGTAATAATACGGGCTGTGAAGATCTCAATAAAGGATACTACAAAGGTAGATGAAATTAAAAGAAGGATGAGAAGAATGACCTGGGCCAGGGAAAAAGCAAACTGAAAGATGTTTGGTTTTTACCCTTATAATGAATCAGGCCTGAAAGGACTGTGATTAAAAAATCCCATAAAATTTACAGAATATTACAGAAAAGGTAGATTTTAAACTTCAGTTCTTACTGTCCTGTAACAGGAAAACAAGAGGAAATTTGTTGTGAGATGCCAAAATAATAAAATAGTATAAGCACGTAATTATATTACAAAACTTATTGTTAAGGGAAATCATTGAGACCAACAATTTCACAAGATTCAAAAAGAGATTCAGTGGTTAAATTGTCACCATTAATACTTGAAAATAGGGATTTCTTTGAGTAAGAAATTGTGGGAAGTATATGAGAATGCCACGCTTCAGTATTTTAACATTTAGAACAGATTTAAGATTAGGTTGATATCTAATATGTGCAGCAGATTATTCATTACCTATGGGTCTTCTACACCTTCCTCCAAATCATCTGCTAATGGCTTCTGTTGGAAACAAGGCATTAGGCTAAACGTCTATCAGCTGAACAATTCCTATACCCACACCACCCGGAACTTCTGTTGTGAGTCATATTCTGCAGTGATCACATTCTTTAATTACACTGAAATCACAAATAGATTTCAGCAAGCCTGTGCAAAGATGCATTTTGATAGACCTAACAGTGGCTTCCTAATTTGCACAGTATTTACCCTAGTTATAGCAGGCAACTTTCTGGAAAAATAAAAATAAAAAATTAAGTGATGCAAACATTTACCTTCCTGCAGAACAGCCAGCAGGGTCTCTGTTCTTTCCTTGAATATGCAACTGCTTCAAATCCTTAAGAACACTGCCTGGCTTCTTACCCATCATATTTGGGTTCCCAAATGTCCAACACAAAGCTTCAAGCTGCATTAACATCCTGCTTTGGGTATAACTGAAGTTGTTCACAGTCTCTCTGAAATTTGTTCCTGCTCCTTTTGGTCTAACTTGATAGAAGATCCATAAGCGGTTAAGATCTCTGTAAATACCTGATAGGGAATACACATGGAAGAGAACCCCAGTCTCATCCTTTCTGAAGAACCTATTTCCATGCTTCAGTTATCAGCCCACAAAAGGACTGTAATACTAACACTTTACATCAATGGGAACTAGTTAATTAACATTTCTTAAAGTCCTGAAACCTCAGATTAATAGTGCTCGGGAGTATAAAGACATAATATTATTTCATTGAACATTTGTCATTTAAAAAGCTCTATGCCTGAAGCTTTAATCAAACTCTGTAAGAGGAGAGCAATTTCCTTTTTGTCACATTTGTGTCTCTTGTCTCCGCTAAGATGCATGTGTAGTTAAACTATGTATTTCTTTTGAGAGAAGCACAGGCACTACTGTTAATATGATCATGGAAGCCAAACCCAACAGTAGAATCCTACACTTCTGAGAGATGTTTTAAGAGTTATTTTTAGAAGCTATGTTTCCTGAATTTACAAATTGTGACATTGTAGCACTCCTAATAGCACAGAAAAAAATCTCCTTTTCAGTTAACTATTGTTTTGCTAAAGCTACCAAGTCACAGTGTCTCTAAAATGTCCTGGTTCTAACAAAACCTGCTCTTTTTTGTTATATGAAACAATTACTGGCTACCAGATTTAAATCTGTTCTGGTAGCATAGGAATACATCCATCCTGGGTACAATTCCTCTATACACCATGGATTTTAACCAGGCAGGAAATTAATTCATAATTTACTGTCATGTTGTATCAAATACTACAGAAAGCAAGGGTATTCTTTTGAATAATGAGCAAAGAACTATGAATTTTCACTAACGTCCACTGCTACAGAAATCAGAGCTTTTAATGGTGGTCAAGAACGCTTACTTGAATAGGACAAAATCACTTCAGATATCTATGAGTGACTTGAGGCTAAAATTTCAACATCAATGGGCAATTGTGCCATAAACATTAATATAAGAACACAAGTGAAAACGTTGAGACATCGGTGACTTCAATGGCAATAAAATTGGGCCCCGTGCAATAGTCATTTTCAAGCTGCAGATGACACTATGGAGCATCAGACTGCTTACTTGGACTCCAGTTTAGTGTCCATGCAAAAATCTTTCTCTTTTCCAAAAGACCTCTGGCATAAAGGATAAAACACAGCAGAAGACTGTTATTCAAGCCTCATCATCTGGCGCAGCACACAGCATCAAGAACATTCCTGCATGTACGGCGTGAGCAGCAGCAAAGGCTGAGGGAATGGTGGGACTGCCCCTTTCAAACGCAGCCGAGATTTCTGCTCGATCCGAAAGACTGCACCGTGACGGCCTGCAGTCACCCAGGTTCCAGTGGCTACACAAAAGCAGCTCTGAGCACTTGTATTCTTTTTGTGTATTCTGGGAAGCCAACTGTATGCCGAAAGCTTTTTCTGCTTTTTTGTTTGTGTAACCAATACTGACAGGTAAATTCCTTCTGTAGTATTTTTAGACATTACCTGTAAACTTCACCCAGTCTAACTTGCAATTCAGTGTTTCTTTCCCTTTACAAGCAGAGAAGCTGAAATGAGATTTTTACGCTGAAAGCTGACTGGAAGAACAGCAATGGTGCCTCCCTCCTTTGATTTTTGCATTACATTCGGTTTACAGTTTCAATAAAGATCTATGTATTTACTAGTTGTCAGCCTGGTCCATTTAATATTAAAAGTTACTATTGCTGACTTCAATGTGAAAACGAATAGAAATTCAGGAAGCACAATTAATAATTCTGCTAGTGATTCAATGGACAGGAAAGTTACTCTTTCGTAACTACATTAGTGGTGTCACACTAATAAGACAAACTGGCAGGAAAAATCTAAAAGAAGAAAAAGATCTAAAAAGAAAGCAAGCAGAGGGTTTTTTTCATGTATAAGGATAGCAAAGTTGTTAAATTATGTATACTTTTTGACTATATTCACAATAAAAGCACTTGCCAAGTTCACGGAGGAAATCACTGCGCAAGCCTGGTTTGCAGGTCCATCGTTGTCTCTTGTTTTCATAAGGTGAGCCAATCAGTTAGGTAAAACGTGGTTCCCCTGAAAACAGTGGGAAATTCATTTTGATGTTAGTGGAATTATGTCAGTTCCCATAACTATTACTTTTTCAGGTAATTGTTATATTTATGATACATTATATTAGCATTAATTACATATTAATTATTATAATTATGTGTAGTTATAGTTATATAAATATTACATATTGTACTTATTTTGCACATATACTATACAATAGAGAGGAAAGGTCTTAAAACATACTATTTAGAGAAAAATGCTGCATATTTCCAGATTAAAAGTACTTTTCACAATGGAAACGGTTTAATACAGACATTTAAGTTACTTTGGTTTCTAGAAAAATGTATTTTTTGCAGTCATAGAGTCTGATCTACTCCCGTTAAGTTTAACACAAAGGTTGCTGCTCATCTTAAAAGCAGCAGAACCACGCTCTCGGCATATATTCTTTAAAATATGCTCACTGCTTTAAACGTTCATCATTGCTGCAGTGAACAGCATCCACGCCTGAGGGTTAGGAATTGGCAGTGCCGAATAGGAGGTGACTTTAACCGTTTTGGTCGTGTGCGTATTAATTCAAAGTTCTAGCAATTTTCCTACATGTGATTTTTCGATTGTAAGTCGAGTCCCCAATGGGAGGCAAAGACAGGTTTAAAGTACCGTTCACATGCAGTAATTCTTGGCAGCTGACCCACTAAGGCAGAGTTGTGAGACCTGTGCTTCACACTGCTATCATTTCTGCGACTATGTTCCTTCCTCCCCTCTCAGCGGGGCTCCTGCTGGGAACGCAACACACAGCACTGGAGTGAGCAGTGATGTGCCAGCCCGCATCTGCTCCAGAGCCGCCTAAAAATAAACCCCAGTTGGGCAATGCCATTTGGTGTACAGCAGCACACAGTCCAGTAACGTAAAACGGGCTGCCAGCAAAGAGAAATCATCATTCAGCTACATGCCAAACAAATCTTGGGGTCTTAAAAAAACCCAGAAACAATCCTTTGATACTCATTTAGAACCTTAACCTCTCAAGATTTATCATCATTGCAATTTAATGAATCTGCACCAGTGAAAGCACAATGAGAATGTCTCATCAAAATTTACTATTAATATTTTAAGAAATCGGCCCATCTTGCAGATTGTTTCAGTTCAAGGTAGTTCCCTGGTAATGTAGATTTTGTTTCAGAAGATGCCTACCCTTCAGGTTGACATTTTTTCCCGTGCATATCAGACGAGCCTGATTCTTTTGCCAGTATCTCTCTTTAAAATCCAAGTTCTGTAGACTGAATCCTTTCAAAAAGATCTACATGTTAATGTTGTTCTTTCTACAGATTCTGTTTGAAATACCTGCCTGTAATTTTTTGCTTGTGTGTATTATCAGACTCCTTGAATTTAAAAGGGTATGGTCGTACAGAGAGCGCAAATGACTACAACGCAAATAATTGCAGGCTCTTAAATTACAGATACAACTTTATACCTCATTCTTCATGCTAGCATGCAATTTTGCAGGGGGAAAATTCTCCAGATCTTTGCATTTTTGAGGTTTTCAAATTCCTATTGAATTGGATTTTGAGGATATTTACAAGTAATTATTCTTAATTCATAAACTGCTGACCTTGAAATAAATGTCCCCATTTATTTTATGTAAGATGGGAGTGCAATTAGACATAGAATGGAAGATTATTAACTGCAGGTCCTGGGCTTTCAATGAGATCTATGAGTAAATGGATCTCACTGCAAGATCAGCACCATGATTTTAAAAATCATTAAGTGAAAACATGAGCGAAGCTAACAGGCTTTAAATATCTTCTGTTACTGCTACTATAGTTATGGCTGGAAATCCCCAAATTACATGTATACCATTGTACAGCTGGAGAAATGAGCTTTACAAAGATTTCTGTTTATATATTTTCAGAAAAATGATTACACACTCTTAAAAACATAGGGTATAAAACCACTATGGATTGAACTTCATTCTTATTATGTACTGTGCTGGTTTGCCAATCCTACACGCACAAAAAAAACATGAGAGAGAATGTCCCAAAGTATTATGATCTTGTTTTTCTCAGGAAACCACCACTCCTAGAATCGTTAGACGAAGCAAAACATGAAGTTGCATGGAACTCGCAATCAGAAGGCCAAAATTGGCAACTCTGAAGACTTTCAGTATGTTATTTAATCCATATGAGGAGAAAAACACAACTCCTGCCAGGGACAAATGTGTCTAATCCCCAAATCCTACTTTTCTGAAAGCATAATTGGGGTCACCCTGCGTACATAGTCAAGAGTTTGTTAGTTGGCCCACGGGACATGCTCACACATTTGTGGGCAGTTATTCCAGAAAACAGCAAATCACGTTACCTCAACAACTCTACAGGTTATTTGTTCTCTAGATTGGGGGATAGATGTGCATGTTGTACATATTAATTGAAGAGCACTATGATAGAAGGTTTTCACTACTTTTATGATTACTATCTGATACAGTCTCTATGACAGGACAGAATTGTACACAAAGAAATCTGTACACAAGAAAAAATATTTACATCTGCATCGTGTCCCCAACTCAGACTGCTATTTATAAGCCCCAGTGCTACTGCAGTTTATTTACCATCTTCTATTTGTAGCCTTCGGTATGGTGAAAAACAAAGTTAAATATGGCAAATCAACTCGGTGTATTTTTATCATATCAATTTTTGTAAAAATAGCTAATTCATTTATCTCTCACAATATCTGTGGTAACAATTAAAGCTAAGACAAATACGTGTGTGTGTACCTGTGCATGTACATATGCATTTCTTGGCATGTTTTATGGTTGTCTTTGAGCTGGATAAAAACTGATTACAGCTAGCATTAGTGAAATATCAAAAATGATGGGCTTATCATTCTATATTACCTTTATCTTATATTGAGGCAGCATGTACTTAGAGGAAGCTGAGCATAAGCTACTTTATTGTGATAAATTCACAACAGGCTCCCTTACTAATGAGTTCCCTTACTAATTAGTTTTTTTATTTCCTATATGACTATGCATTTCAATCTCTTTTGTTCTCCTTTTTCTTTTATGCTAAACTGAACATCTGTTAACTACATCACCGTGTCTGAAATATTCTTCCATTAAAAAGGAAAAAGTATACTCTGTATCCTATTATTTATTGCCTTCTCATCCTCCCTCTCTTGGAATTACAAAGATCCTTGAGATGTATGTACAGTGTGTTGACACTCAATACCACTATCAAAACTTAACTTTGAAAGATCTATATCACATTGTTTCCTCACTCCAACTCTTGGAATTCCAAAAGAAAGCTAACATACGCAAAATCCAACAACAGAAAACAACTGATGTATAGAATTTACATGGCCTACAGATTGTTTTACTACTCCCTTCTCTTTTAGTAACTGTTGGCTTGATGCTGTGTGCCTAAAAGGATCTAAAGTATATATATTTGGGTTATAGTATCTTGATTCATCAGTGTGAAATTAAAAAAAAGAAACGCACCTGTAGGTACTGCTGCTTTGAATTATTTAGCAGTGCACACACAAAGCTGAAATTCTTCCTTCCCTCAAACCCCAGTTGTCAGTTGCTACCACAGGGCTGTTGTCTCACAGTCCCCTGTGCTGACAGATACAACTCACACAAGAGCTGCACACTGCATATGTGCAGTTCTTGTGGGACTGATGTTTTGTTTCCTGCCTCACACCAGCGAGAACTGTGATCCTGATACAGACTTGGTAGCTTTTTATACCTCCTTTTACAATACTGCAACTGATTAGATGTCATGCAAAAGAGCCGGGAACCACAACTATCAATTTCAACAAAGCTACACACAATTTATATTAATGGCAGACGTATCAGGACCTTTGGAGCCAAATGACAGTGGAGAGGTTTGCATGTGCCTCTTGAAGGAAGGAGGACGTAGAAATTGAGACAAGGGGGTGCAGAGAGCACCTTTAACTAGCCCACTCAGGCATGAAGGGCTTCTATCTGCCTTAGATGCCCTGGCGCATTTGGAAGACAATGAAGGATCTGAAATTATTGTGGGATGCCAGAGACATAACTTCTGGTAGCCCTTAAACTTCAAGCAGATGAATACCCAACCAATAAATTTCTGGACTGTGAAAAAGACAACAGTAGAGTGAACCATAAACACTCTGAGACCTGCTCCTGCACCCTTGGCATGTGTCCATCAGTGCAGGACACTTGCAGCTAATAACACAGTCAGTTGTACACCATTTTGGCCGAGGAAGTTTAAAAAGCAAGCAAACAAACAAAAAATGACCGAGCACTATATCATCAACTTCAGCTTAGTGATGAGCAGAGTGAGCTCCTCAAACCTGACGTCAGATTTATCAAGGAGAACCAGGCCCAGGTGGTGGACCACAATGCGAGCAAACCAAATACACTCTTGGCTGCAGTTACAGAGAAAGTATGAAAGCACTAAAAGCCAACTAAACAAATCGAAGAACCTGAAACCGGCCACTGAGGTCAGCTACGTTGGCTTTCGTGTTGGAGCCAGAGGAAAATGGTACTCAGCCAATCAAGCATTGCTGGCTGCACTGGTAAGTGCTGCACTGAAAGCAGACGAGACTGGGTTGCCAAGTTTTAGTAGATAAGTCCCACTCTCCTCTGTCAACATCCCGCATATCTTCTCAAGCATAGGACAGACAGGTGGCCAAAGCTCCATCGTGGCCAAAGACTAGCTCATGGGCATCTCACATTTCATGATGTCACCAGGAGACCTGGAGTGGTTTGGACAGGACACCCAAAAGAGGCTCTGCATTGAGGGGCTTAGCAAGAGTCATTTCTGAAGGCAGCTTTGTCAGTCACGTATTTTGTTGTTCCTGAGAAATGTCTTCCTGTAAGTGGATTACTTAAATCCCAATCCCAGTTGGGGCCTTTGAGTATTTCTGTAATTAATGAAGAAACTCTAGAGAAAAGACTAGTTCATTCACATGTCGTGCCTGCATCAGATCGCAGCTTTATCTACTACACTTTTCTGTACGTTATCCAGTAATTTAGCAAGGTTTCAACCACGAGATATTGGCTTACACGTTTCTCTGTTATCCTTCTGTTCACTCTACTTTCATAATTCCATGTTCTCCATTACAAATTTACTCCTTATTTGGCAGTTTTCCACAATGCAAAATAATCTGTATAGGCAAAAGGTAATAACAGTACCGCTAAGGCAGTTGAAATTAAGTTGCCTTTGTTACAGTGCCTCAACAGAAACTAAGGCAATGCAATTCCATTCGGTGCCCTGTTCCGTCCCCCTGCAACAATCCTGTGTTGCAGGAACTACCACATGGAAATTCTGTAGGACTACCATTTAGGCTTCTTTCTCTACCACTTCAAATATTTATATGTATTTATAAACATATATATTTTTTTGTGTATTTATATAAACATAAGTTAAATAATCTAAAATTCACCATTCATATGGTAACACATTTAGTATAGACTATTAAAATAAGAATTATATGTCCAATATAAGACACTTACTGAAAAAGTCAAATCGTGTTATCTGAAACATACATAACATTGCAATCAGTTGTTCAAGGTCAAACAATCAAAACATAATTTTGCAGGTAGCCTCTAATTTCAAGCATTCAGTTGAAGCGATACTATTTTTCGGTACCTGTTTATAAATGTTCTAGAATTAATTCCAAATTTTGTTTCACTACTTCTTAAATAGTGTTTAGACTCTATTATATTAGAAGCCCTAAATACCCTATTAATAAGTTAGGTCAATTACACAGAATTACATTTTACTCTTAGTCACAACCTTACAATGGAATATACTTAAATGCCATATTCATCTCTAAGTTTTAAAAAAATAAAATCAGTCTAGTTCTCATTCACACATTTACAGCATATCTGTTTTATAACAATCTTCTAAGATCTAGTATTACAAAATGTCAACAGTTCTTCGTGTCTCACAAATATTCTCTCAACACCTCCATATTTGCTGCATACTTTGCACAGTTCTAAGCCAACTGCTAATGGCTAACTAATGATGAATTCATAATCATTTGCTACTCACCAGAATAATTTTTTTTTAATATAAAAACTTCTCCAGTATTTAGATGGCCGTGCAAACTATTTTACCCCGGCTGGCTGAGAAGTACATTTTTGTGGTTTTGCAAGCTGATTCCTTTTTGTGAAAGTTTTCAAGAAAACAAGCAAAATGAGATCCCAGACATCTGAATCACCAGACGTTAAAAAAAAATTGTACATATGTTTAAGTAGTTGACTTTCTGAAGCAAAAATATGAAATGCCAATGTCCACTTTGTACATGCAGTAGGAGTACTCCATTCCTGTGCCCATCTAGCTGGTCGCAACAGGCAAGAAGTTTATTTCAGAGCCTAGTCCTCCATTTCTGCACAACTGGAAGAGAGCTTTTTAAGCAGAACAGCAATTTAAAAACAAACACATCTTCTCCTTCATCTCTGGAGTAGGGACACTGACCTCAGAAATATCTGAAATTCTTCCACTGCCTATAAACAAAAATGGACTGCAGGCAGTCATGATCATATGTCACTCTTACAAAACATTCTTACTCGTTGGCTGCTTTTTGGAAAGGTTATTTGCTGTCAATCAAGTGACAAGTTCTGCTTATAATAATGGTGATGACATCAGACCTGCAGAAGAGAAGATTAGTATGGGGAGTCTAAATATATAAACTAGAAGGTCATGGGACACATCCAGCGTCAATTGAAGTCAATGGCCTCCATTCACTTCGATCAAAACTGGACTGATCCATGTAGGATTAAGAGATTTACATATATATTTTTTTCCCTATAGCCAGTATCATTGGCTTGCAGCCTGGGATTTTTTCAGGTGACCTGGATCTTTGATTTGTCTGACAAGAAAAGGTGATTGTCCCTGTTTTTATTTTTAGGTGGCCATATATAGTCAGTCATGTTCACTCTTTCCAAAGTGGGACTCGCCCTGCGGAGGTAACGGGCAAGAATTTTTCCAAACAGCAGGCTGGGGGCTCTAACCACACATTTCTTTTGCCATTTGGTAGTGTTTACAAAGAAGCTGGGCAAGAGGCCAATTCTCATTTTAAGCCTCAGGTTGGACACAATGGTCGGTCAATGTACTGAGGGGTATAAAGCGTAGGTCAGCAGCTTTCCTGTCAGGCAGCAAATAACTAAATTTCGCTTGTCTGAAATAGGATTTTAGTTGTCCAGGGCTGCAGGACAAAACGACTGTTCTCACCCTGACAGCTGGAATGGATGATTTGTGAAATGTATTTTTAGAAGTCTTACTTGCCTACGTGTACGCCTGCATTGTCAAACATTCAGACAGCAAGAGCAAGTTAGGCTACGAGCCACGAGGACCGTGACATACTGTACAAACCGTATAACATATATCTCGATCTAAACCTGTGTTTTCATTGCCTCTCACCCTCCAACTGCAAGTATACAGTCCAAATATTAATGCAACACTACTGCTGTTTTCCTGTACTTAAACATACTATCACTACAGCATTCACAGTAATTAGTAACCACAAAGGGAAAGTCACTGCTGATACAATGCGACATTAGTGGTCAAGTCTGTTTTCCAAAATCACCCTGGTTTTCCCCACATTTCCTTTTCCTAAACATATCTCTATCTGATTAACAGAAACAACAACCTCTTGTAAATTAGCTTTTTCCTTTAACAAGACGACCCACTCTTGAGGGATTTTATTAGTAACATTCATCCTCCTAATCTTATCCCACACCTTGCTGATACGCATATCCTTATTAACATTCCCACATGGCTATTGTGCCAGTACTGCTTTTTTTCACAAGCTAACGATTTCTTCCTCCTGCAGCCTACCACATCGAGTTGCATTCATAATACATTCCAAAGCTGGTTTCCTCTTTCTCTAAACAACATTGTTACAGCTTTTGTTTAAACAGTGCACCCGTTTCCTTCCCTTCCTCTTCAATGGAGGTCTTGGGAAGCACTTTTCACAGATAGGTAATGTTGATAGGAAAACCATAAATATTACCGAATATATCTATTCCATGCTGATTTACATATGACTTCACTAAATAGTTAATCATGCCACCATCTTTCAAAATATTTAGAATTCACAGAATAAAAAAAATATAATATTCAGTATAAATATAGCCTTGTAACCATTCAGGAAAATAATTTTAATGTTCAATGTCACAATAGATATCTACACTACATATTTTCTTGTCCTTAAGAATTTCCTCTTTATTCTGCATTGGTTATTATGCATTTGTGCTGAATTCAATGTTTTCATACTCTGCTCGTATTAAGAAGTGTGAACTCCCTATTTATTTCTCAGTCTGTCTTGAATTCCTACCATCTGGTTAAGGCATATTAGCTTTAGGGCTAGGATTATTACCAGTCTTCTGTGCCTTTACGCTCTTAATCTATAAACTTAAGCTGTAATAAATTTCAAATGAAATGCTGCTCTTTAGAGACAGTTATGTGTTAAAAGTTGTTATACAGCACTGTAAAAAAAAAAAAAGTACGTAAATAAACCCAGCAAATCAAAAATACGCTTATTGTGTGTAACTCCACCGCTAGTGTTGACAACAAAATTCTGCACAGATCCACTGAATACAATTAAATCACTAGGATAACAAAATGTGGAGCAGATTTGGACACCTCCCGAGAGTGTGAAAGAACATGTTCGATACAGCATTGTATCGAACTGTAAGGCTAGGTCTGTAGAACAAATTTCTGCCTGTGAATAGTTTGCTTTAGTCAGCACGGCTTATGTAGTTTGGGGATCTACTGGTAAAGCTGCACGTTGGTAAAACACATAGCACGATTAGAAAAAGTTCTGGTGAATGGTCATCAGCTAGTGCAACAGAATTTGCCAGCTATTCATCAGGGCAGGAGGTGGTTGTGATCCTGTAAGCACCGTATCACGCTCTTCGTAAGACAAAGAACTGCAAGGTACATGCCTTGGAGAGCAAAAGGGTTTGCAGGTGGGAAATGGCATAGCTCAGCAGGGGTTCTAGATTTCTTTTTGGACAGGCCTGGACTGGACACACAACAAGACTCAAGTGCGAGTGGTAATGTTTGCCTTCATAACTCCTTACGGTCTGCATCTTCCTACAACAGTCCCCAGCACTGCTCTGCACTGGCTACGTGACACAACCTCAGCACAAGAGCAACACCTGAGCTCCTGGAGAACTGCTTGCAGCTGAAAAGCTCCAGACTGACCATCCTGCTTCCCAAGGACAGGAAATATATGTATCCCTAAAAGTACACGTCTGTTGGTGTGTATTAATCACTCTCTCTTCATTCTTTAAAGAAAACCCAAGCATCACAAAAACAAAAACCAGGAGATATTTTCTGGGGTTTTTTGGATTACTTTTAAGGCGTAGCCTCAGTATCCAGCCTGGGAGGAAGGAAATCCATCCCTGTATTTTCTTTTTCCCTTCCTCTCCAGCTCCTTCCGACTTCCTTTACGCTCAGTTCTTCCACTTCATACCTATACTTCCGTCCAATCAAAAACTTGTTGAAACCCCATCAGTCTGTTTTATCTTTTTTTTTTTTAATGAATGTTTCATCTACCATCTAGTTAAAAGCAGCAGAAAAAAAAAGAAAAAAAGGGACCTTCTCCAGCCCTTTACTGCACTCTTCCAGTACACAGTATACTCCGACACCCCTCCCTCTTGAAGGAGCCAACAATATGACAGCCTTCTGTTCCCTTGCGTGCTTTCCAAGTATTTCCCAGGTATTTCTTAATTTGAGGACTAAATTTACTAGGAAGAGACATGCTTAGTAGACATGCAAGAATCAGGAAAGTTCGGAGGGAATGCGCTGATGAGAAGCCCCGTCTGCCAGCAACCATCTGTTACGGAGAAGGAAACAAAGCCACAGATTGCTCCTAGGCAGCTCCCCACAGACACTACTTGAGGACTATTTCTAGCTTGTGGCCAGAAGGTGTCCAATAAATTGACAATTTCACTTCTTCCCACAGAGTTTTCTGATTAGCAGCACTGAAACTAGTGGAAATTACTGTTATTTTCACTTTATTAGTATCATATCCAAGTGTGTGGGTTTGGGTTCTTTTGGGGGAGGAATTAGAGCCAGATGATTGGATGCTTAGCCCTGTAGACAAAATTTTTGCTTACATATATTCCAACAACTACTCTCCTACTATTACACGTTACCTTATTTTCTAACTTCTACCAGGCCCTTCTGTACGTAATTAAACGCTTGTTCCATTTAAAATGTTAAGATTCTAAATGGGCCTTGGAAATAAAAAATAATTACTTTCTACTAAGAAAGACAGGATTAACAGAAGACTGTTTCTACGGAAATAGGATTTGAAAGTACATCGTGACGCACAGCAAACTTTTCTGTATAAAATCTGCATTAAGTCAGGGAAATAATAACGAAGCAGTCTGAGCTCACACAGCAAAGCCATTGTAGACCGGGCCTGTTTCCGAACAGTTCCTAGAGCCGGTGGCACCCTGGCAGTTACGTCCAATTTGAGATAATTTTTGCGCGTTTTACCGAATTCCCAAGTAAATCCACGGGACGGCAGCGCTGAATTCTGCAGTTTCTCCAGCTGGCCATTTTGGTCGGAAGAGGAATACGGCGCTTTGCAGGTGCCACCGGCCGTCTCCATCGCCAATGGCTCCACTGGGGAAGGACGCCGCACCTGACCACAAAGCAACACAAGGAGAAAACTCCTTATTTCATATAAATAATTATATAAAACATGCACTGGTAAATTTTTGTCCCTTTCTCCTCTGCCTGGCCGTCCCTCCCCCTCCTTCCCCCGCCCCCCGGGCAGCCGCTTCCCGTCCCT
>VZSZ01001648.1:216686-278682 GCA_013398815.1 Ibidorhyncha struthersii | reverse complement strand
CGGGGGTGGGTTGTAGCGGGGGGGTGGGGGGTGTCCCAGAGCACACCGCCTCACGGGGCGGGCGGTGGGTTTTCTTGGCGGCTCCCCCGCCTCTCCGGGCCCGAAGGCCTGCGGGCAGGGGGTGTTCTCCGCCTTGGCGGCCGCCGCAGCGGGCCGTGCTGGGTACGAGGTGTTTTTCACCTGATGCTGGCTAAAGTGCTGTTTTTGTTGTTGTCTAGCCGTGTGTTGCGTGCATGTGGTAAAGGGCAAGCCGGAGAGGATCACTCTCATTTTGGGCCGTAGCTTAAAACTTTGCGAACGCGCCTTTGCTTCTCCCTGCTTGAGGGGTTTTACCGCTTGAATGGAGAGGAAATGGTGCAGGTACGTATTTGTCAGGTGGATGTTGGCTTAGACATTTGAAAGAAGTCAAAAGATGTTGTTTGTTTGCTTTACGTGAGATTATAAACCTAGTTACGGGTAGAAATTTGCCATTATTATTATCTTTATTGGTTTTATAGAGGAACAGATGTCCGGGTGTCTTGAAGGGTGGTGTATGTCAGTCGTATGTAGCCACAATAAACCACTTGGTTTTTCCGAGTCGGTCAACCTGTGGCTGCGGAGGCACACGCAGCTGGCAAAAGGTTGAGGTTTGGTTCCCAAAATGGCACTGCATCTTGTAACCACCAGCGTGCCTGTTGGATAACCTCAAATCTAGAGCTGGGGAGAAAGTCGCTGTGGATTTTGAGGCTGCTGTTGCTTGATGTGTCTGTTTTCTCAGCCCACTGCTGTCTCGCCAAGGGGCAGTGGTGCTCTTGAGGAACTGTTGTTTTCTGCGAGCGATGGGTGGCTGAAGCTCCTGCGGTACGCTCCCCTTCCCTCACCTCTCTGAGGTATGCAGTGTGTGTCGTGTAGCTCCCAGCCACATGAAGGTTTTGGTATGCAGCTCATGGGATCAGAAGTGTTGGCTGATCTTGCTATCTGCACAGGTGCTATTTGTGTGTCGTGGATATTGACATGATTTTGCACTTGGCTGGAGTCTTCTACGAGGCGGCGTTTCTACAGAAAATAAGATGGACCCTTCTTCTATAAAGAATTGCTACTTTTTTAAGTTCAAGACTTGTACAAGTTTTTATTTTCTTCCTTTATTTTCTGTTCTGTACTTTCCCTTCTAGAAGGAAGGACTTTCTAAGTATTTAATCCATGGTTGTGAAGGTATGTTTCAGGCCAACATACACGTTTCTGGTACTTTGTGGAACCTTTGGGGTGTGAGGAACTGGGCTGGAAGCAGCACGGAGCCACCGCTTCCCATGCACCTTGTGCTGCTGCTTCTGGGGTCAGTGTAAGGCACAAATCCTTCTGTTGGTGTTTTTAATTCTGAATCAGGCGTTATTCAGGGCTGTTAGGAAACTAGAAATAATGCATACAGGGAATTTTTTTTCTAGTCAAAATCTCTTCTGGGACTCTGAAATTTGATTAACAGGTAAATAATTCTTCATACAAAGTCATATGAAAATATCTGCTACAGATATTTAAAAGAGGGGTCTAAGCTTCTTCAGCTTCTTAGGTATTGACTTGTATTTGATCACATGAATCTTTTTCGACTTGAATCTTATTTTTTTTCTGTGTTTTTTTTTTCTGCTGTCTCCAACCTGAGAGCTTTTTATCCCCACTGCTTCCCACTATTTACTACTTTTCAACACCTCTTTTCCCCAGCATACAAATGGCAGCCAGTTTTTCTTTTCAGCAAAACAACTGTGTTCTTGCTCTCCGATAAGGTGTAAGTAAGCTTCCCTTTATACTCTGAATTGACTAGTTTAAAGTCCCGTCACTCGCCTCTCGTTACTCAAAACAGGATTATGTCAAGAGAAATTGTGTTGCTGCTTTTGTTTATATAGTAGTGCTGTAATAGGAAAAGACTTGTTCTTGGTACAATGGATGCTGGTACACCAGAAATCCTGCTAATGATAGTGATTAATGGGTGCTGCTCAAAATAGGTATCACTGCTGATATGACTAATTGTGCCATATAAAAAGAGCTCCTTTATTCCCAGTAATGTCAAGGTGTTTCTACAGTTCTAGAGATGCCTGATCTGTGCAGACAGATAAATGCACAGTGAAATGTGGAACTTGCAGTGAAGTGTGGCAGTTCTTCAAGAGCTTGCTGCTGCGCTGCAAAACCACTTGGGGCTGAAAATGAAGAATATCTTCTTGTGGTTACTGTAGGTAGATAGAATATTATTACTGGAACTGGATGTTAGCCAGAGCAACACCCTACATGTTACAAACAATGCCAGGGTATTGTTAGTAGCTATAGAAGGGGTTTTATATCACACATGAAAGATGACATTTCCAGCAGCATGGGTAACCTCATCACAAAACATCGTGCTGGGGCTGGCTTAGAGGGCAACTGGCTCTGCTAGGCTTGGCAAAATCGACTGTATAATCGCACCGGTCCTCCTAGAGCTCGGTGATATGTCTGGATTAGTGTTGCTTAACCTTCATTGGCCTTTGGGTAACAACAGTTTATTAGTAATGTGCTGCAGGCAATCTTGTGTTCTCCAGGCAGTATCATATTCTGGGTTCTGTTTAGATTTTGTATGTATTGTGGCTGAAAGCAATGCTGGAGGCTTATATGGGGACTGCAGATCTAAACCATAGAAGGTGCTGTTTCTTGATATCTGTAAAAGCTGAAGTTCTGCCTGGTAGGATTAAAAAATATTTTGAAAGTTAACTAGAATTTGTTAAAAACGTGTTCCAAACTCGCTGAGAAGAAGCTAATAGTAGTTGTGTTTTGTTGTGCCTCTGGCTTTGTGTGTGTTTCTTCTCTTCTGCTGTTGACGTACCTCAAGATAATTTTATGGCAGGAGGGGTTTAAATGTTCACCTCTTCTGCCCCCAGAGATACTAGTAGCAGGTGTGTGTGGGGAGTAGGGGGCATTCGTTTCACAAACACTGCTTTGCAGGTTAATTGCTGATTTGGTCCGATATGATCCTAGTTTTCTAGTATTCTGTGAATAAACCATTTTGGTCCAGTCCTTGAATTTTGCCAAAATGGTAACTAAAAAAAGAAAAAAAGATACACTTTTTTTTCTATGAAACTTCAAAAAGATGACGTTGGTGTTAGAGGTGTGTTTCATTTTGAAGTGCTCTAATGTGACAAGACAAATTATTTTGAGAACTGTGGTCTTGAAATATCAATCTTGTCTTGCTGTGCTGTAGTTTAATGAAGATTAGTGTGTTGATTACTTAAGATAAATTTGGGGGGATTGATCTGTGTGGTTCTACTAAGGTCAGCTGGCTTCCAGGGACAGGGGTCGGAGCAGCCTTGGAGTACAAGAGAAAGCAGGGGTGGGGGGAGGTGGGAAATGGCAGAATAGAGGGTCTAGGGATGCTGGTTAAACTTTGAGGAATGAAAGAAAAGGGCTGAGAAGGGGAATGTGAAGTACTCCAGGTGTGGCTGGGGGAATCCAGAGATGTCTGTAAGTGCTGATCAGTATGGGTGTATCTGAGGTGGGAGTAACTGAGGCTGTGAGGCTTTTGGGCACGCTCAAGAGCCTTCAGAGCAAGTCAGACATTTTTCCAGCTGTGGTATTGCATACCATTGGTGGTACGTTGGCTTCTGTCTAATGATAGCATACTGCAGCTTATCAGGGCAAGCACCTATGACAACTTTTTATTAAAACAATTCAAGTTTGAAGTGGGATACTATAGGGCTTTGCTTTGAAGAACTGTTCTGAGGAAGGAAATACTCTCCCTTCTAAGGAAAGACCACATAGGAGAACATGGTGGCACTAGCACTAGTAGGTAGGATTTTTTGCTGTATTAGCTAAAAAGCAAAACAAAAACTTTAAAAAGTTTTTGCTGTAAAGAAGCTGTCTGTGTTTTTTAAAATAAGTTTTTACCTTGTGTGTTTTTTACTGTCGGGGTCACATCAGAGAATAGAATTCCTTAGGAAACATCGTTACAATACCTCCCTAAATTGTGACCAATTCCTGCTTCTGTTTTTAGTAAAATTTTCTCCTTGAAATGACTGGTGCATATTTTCTGTTTTAGGCAAGCTATATTTTCATTGTCTTGCAACATAGCTGTATTCCTTCTTTGTGGTCTTTTGTTTCTTGCTTTTCTAACAGTTTTCTGCTTTTTTCAAGTGGTTTGGGGTTTTTTGGTCAATGT
The DNA here is from genome assembly GCA_013398815.1 of Ibidorhyncha struthersii. NCBI lineage: Eukaryota > Metazoa > Chordata > Aves > Charadriiformes > Charadriidae > Ibidorhyncha > Ibidorhyncha struthersii. The sequence goes on along the minus strand of VZSZ01001648.1, from coordinate 274,532 downwards.
GACTCTTTGTTTTGTTTTATCTAGTCATATTTCAGTGGGGTACTTGTCAGATGCTAATGTTTTCTGGTAAGTGTTTCTGTACAATAGCATTGCAAAAGACAGATTATTTGGAAAATTTCAACAGGAAGATCCCTCTGCCACCTTGTCAGTCACCCCTTCTCAGGTTTGGATATTCTATTTTTGTTCTTTCCTGACACTACATGTGTGTTGGTTAGAAAGTTAAAAGGGAACATGTCAACTGGTGGTTTAATAACTGTTTTAGGTGTGGTTCCTGTTTAGTTGTGCAGTCAAAACTGATGTTTAAATGGTACTGTCCAATTACAGAAAATTTCTCACAGTCTCTGTGCAGTGTACTCTGCAATCCGGGAAGGGAACAAAACTCCCCAACTTAGTTTCTGAATGTAAGGGAAAGTTTGTTTCTCTTGGTAGAAATAGCAATATTTAACTTTGCCTTATTCTAACATGCTGTATTTTGGAAGCTTTAAAGCCCTATATAGAATGTTATGTAGAGGAGAGGGTAGGAGAAGAGTAGGAAGAAAGGACTGTGGTGAACTTTTTCTCCTCTTACTTCTCCACAGGCATCCCTAATGTGATTCATTCATATGAGAGTTATCTAGCAATGAAATATATCTTTAATCCTGTCAGTAACTGAGTGTTTTTATTTTTCCAAGTAGATTACCTCACTGTGATAACTTGGTATGTTTGTGAGTTTCTGGATGGTATTGGGAATTCCTCTGGATTTACTGGGGTAAAATTAGATCCTTTGAAGCATGTCCACGTGGTCTGTGTGATACCAGGATATTCAGAGCAATGTACGTAGGTATTTTTGTCATTTGTGAAAGTTGAACTTCCTGCTCTTCTGTACAGATTACAGAACTTGGCTGATTGTGCCTTAGAAGAACAGGTTGAGTCCAAGCACAAGAGCTTCCCTGGAGAAAGATAAAGCACCTGAATGTCTACAGCACTCATTCCAGAAAAATCTGGAGATATTTTAAGTGTTGCTTCCTAAGGGTCTAAGTACAAGGTAATATTTTTAAAAGTTCCTTCAAAATACTTGAAGCTGGCAATCTCATCCTGAAGAAGCTAGATGTTCTTTTTATGTGGCCCAGCATATAGCAGAAATGCTGGAAAACAATGAAAGCTGTAGTGACTAGAAAGGACAGACACAGAAACACCCTTCTTGTTGCTGAAAGACTTTTCTTTGTGTCTGCACCCTCGCAGATTGAGTAAAAGACTGAGTATCACAGGGCAGAGATCACTTTGGGTAAATGTAGTTCTATGCCAGGCTCCAGAAGATTTGAGGAACATAATCTCTTTCTGTTGAGTATTTCAAAATTTTTCTCAGAATGCTATTTGCAAGTCTTGCACCAGATGGTATTATGTAGAAGGAGGAAGAGGCTACCTAAAAATTTCATTCTTCCAGATCTATACGTTCTTCTGCATGCATCTTGCAGGGTAACTTCAATGTAGAATGAGTTCATCATCTCCAAATGCTCAGAAGAAACCGTGTTTGTCAAATGAAGGTTACTGAGTTCAGTTCTGAGTACTGCAAATGAAATCTTCCAAGACTGCCAGGTTGCCACTGTTGTCGGCAGGACAGCAGAGGTTTGAGTAGATACTCGTACGTTCTTCACCTACAGAGAGCAATCTGGGCGTGCTTTACTAACTCACAGCGAAGTATAAATAAAACTGTCTTTCTACCAGTGTAGATACACAAGTCATGATACAAGCCAGGTTAAGGTTTTGGTAGTATCAGAACTTGCACTTCTGTTTTAGCCAGTTTTGAAGAGAAGTTGCTGAAGTTTATGTACAGAAGAACAGGGTAGCTTAACTAAAAAAATTAAATTTCCTAAATTTATGCGAGTGTAACTACACTTTTAGTTCTGTGGCTTGTTTTTTCTTAAGAGACTTCCATGCTGATGAAAACTGTATGGGGTGCTGGAAGGAAATGCCGATTATTAGAACAAAACCCTGAAAAAATGAGTATGTATACTATTATTGGGAATGTGCTTAGTTCTGTATTAAAATGTTGGAAGAGTCCTTACTCAAAGAGCTTCCAGTCTTTCTGTCTGTCTTGTTTTGCTTTCAGGAAGAGAATGAAAACATTTTGTCTTGAGCAGCCCTGTTAGATCTCATAATAAACTTCTTTGTCCAAGCATTGCCATAATTTCCAGGGCAACAGATTGTGATGTCAGATTCAGCAATTTGACCTCCTTTCGGGTCCAAAGAGGAATAAGTATAGTAAAGTTTTAGACAAGTTATTGCAAAATAGCTTTGGTAATTAGCAAACTTTATGTAGAATTTCACCATGAATTGAACCCGGGTTTGTTCACAAGTTCTTCTTAGCAAAGGTATTCTACAGGTCCAAGTTATCAACGCTAATTTAGATGTTATCTTTCATATAATATTTGGTCTTAAATCTGAAATAGTAGTTTGGGTTATGGGACGACATATGGTCTAGTTTGGCAGTCTTTGGTCAAGTGCAGTTACTCCTTTATCCGTGTGGAAAAGCAGTACATCTGACCTGTGCTATTTTGAAATTAATCTGTTGCTTGGTTTTGTGGTTAGAAAAAATCTTGGTCTGGTTAAGTGAAATCTATTGCTCCGCAGATGTTGCTGGACATGAAATCTGTTGAAAACCACTAATGATACATTTTTTGTTTTTATATAGGAATGTTACATTTTTGTGGTGATGGATTGGTATGATGGAGTAAATCTGTAGTTGACACACAAGATTTAGGGAAATGTTTTTTGGGAAAAGTGCATTTTCTTCCTTTGAAGACACAGCAGGAAAAGACTTCTTTTCTTTTTTCCATTTTAGTTTCTGAAACGGTTGGGTTTTAGGAGGTTTGATTAGGGTTGTCTGATGCAGTCAGGCAAATGAGTAACAGACCATGATTTGCCTCTTAATTAAGTTTCCCCTGAACTCTTCTCTCATTCTGCCTTCTCTTTCCGTATCATGGTGACCATGAGGGCTGCAGAGGTCCCCTTCAAATCACAGCTGCTGTCTTTCAAGCATCAGGAGGTGTTTTTATCACTGAATCTCTGACGCTATTTAAGTTGTTGCTGGTCAGATGTCAGAGAGTTACTACTCAATTCTTTACTGATGTGTTTGATTCTGGATGCTTTTCTGAAGAGTACGCTTTAGTCAGACACATTGTTGGACTGAATACTGGGTGTGTGAATTGCTGTGGCTTACAGATACCAGAGTTCGTGGTTGAATAGCTCCTCTGGCTTTAAAGGTACAATATATTACATTTAATTTGTTTTTAAACAGCTGCACAGAGTTTGTTGCTTGTGCGGTGCATTGACATGTGGGGCTGTTGTGACAATTTAGTGTGTTTTTAGACCAAAGTTCTCAAGTCAGTTTCTGAGGAGATATCTGTAGATTAGCATGTTGCTGTTGGTCTCTTCAGAATTGCCTGTCCTTACCTTCTAATTCGTTGTTTCGTGTTTCAATGTGTGCTTCTCCATCCCTTGCACTTTTAGGAGGTTATTGTTGGAAATGTCTGTCTAGACTCGGTCTTCTCTTGTGTTTCAACACCTTTTGCTTTGTGTTTGTCCCACTTGAAGGGCCTTCGTGGCTCTCAACTTTGTGCCTTGTGATAGATGGAGATGACTCCGGCTAATATGACTGATACAATTTGGCTTGATGTTGTGTTTTTTTTGTTCTTTTTCCTGAGACATTCACATTTTTATGGGCTTTTTTGGCTTCACGGTGCAGCCAGTGGATGCTTTTCTCTGTCTGATATAGTATATTGTTACTCATATTCCAAGTTGCATTCTGAAACAGGAGAAAATTATGTATTTCAGTCAGTGTCTTTCTGCTAGAAAGTTCTATCTGTATTTTGTTCTGAAATAGTTTTAGCACAGATGAAGCCGTTTCTTTTCAAAAATTCTTGTGGTTTCAGGGAAATAATATATTGTGTCTTCCTTGCATATGCTATTTGATGTATTCTCTTCTGGAGTGTGAGTTGCTCATCTCTGCTGTGTTGGTTGTTCTTCACTGCATATTAAATCATATATCAAGAAAAACAAGGGTAAGCGTAGTTTATGAAATTTTCTACACTACGTAATTATGCTCCTTTTCCTTTTAACTTAAGGTTTTGTAAGTGATACAGTCCTCATAATTACAAGCGTAGATGGGAAGATATGCTGTATTTTGATCCAGTTGTTCAGTGTGTTGAGGGATAAATTAAAATGAGTGCAGGGCATCTTGCATGCTATGTCTGTGCTAAATATTTTTCTGTAAAATGAATCCTAGTGTGAGCGAAGTTAAACTAGTGTAATTTGGAACAGTAGACTGGGAGGAAATGTTATGCAACTAGATATGCGTGAATATTGATTGTAACATTTGGTAGCATGTGAAAAACCTGATTGTGCCTCAAAGCACTGTTGACTTAGCGGACTTCTTATCCCTTATTTAGCTACAGGTTTGTGTTGTGAGAGGGTTTTCCTCTTTCTTTTACCTCACACCATTGACTTAAGACCTATAGTTCATTGGCTTTCACTTACCTTACACTATCACGGGCTTTTTGGCCAAAAGACAGTGTAATGGGGGACAGTGCTCCTTCTGAAATAGTCCAAGCCTGGTGATCTCAGAAGACCCACTTAATATATTCTGAAAAAAGCGGGGAACAGTAATTGCAGATGTAGAATATCCCTGAGAGAGGAGGCATTTGACAAGTTGATGTATATATACCAATATGTGTACTCAAATGCAGGATACCCTTGTCTTAGAACTGTCGTGTATTCCAGCACCGACAAGACCTTCTGTATCTTTTAGGTAAGAACCAGCATTTTAAGAAGCAATACTTTGAAATTGATGCTTCATAGGTGATGTGAAGGAAATAATTTATTTTTCCACTGGTGAATTTTAATTATTTTTTTTTTTTAAAAACCTTGCTACTTCTGTTCTTCCTATGGAAGGCATTGCTTCAGCTTGGACTGGTGGCAAGTTGGAGGTTGTGTGGCAGGTACTTGTGGCTTACTTGCACTTACACCAGAATGCCTCTCCTTCTGCTTTCTTCTTTTCTTGTTTGTTTTCTTTTCTCTGTTCAGAGGTTTTGGTTGTTTCTTAAATACCTTCATATGAAGACTATGGTAAGAAACATAGCAAAGCAACTGCTCATAGTCGTAAACTCAATGTAATCTTTTAGAATTAACAAATAATGAGAGAAAAAAATTACCATTCACTTACAAATAATAAGCTTAAATCTGACGCAAATGAGGATTAGATACTCAGATTTTTACAGCATTGGTGTGTGGTGAAAAGCTAGGTGCCACAAGATTTTTTCATTTATGGGGTTTTTTTTTGAGTAGTTATCTTCTAGGAACTTACTAGTATAGATTGCTTAATATAACACTGAAATTGTTTTTATTAGTAGTGAATAAGTACCACTTCTGACCAATAAAAATCCACTGTCTTGTCCAAAATATGGACAGAGGAATGTCTATGTAAATGGAATCTATGTGTTTCAACTTCAGAGGCAAAGAAATGCCACCATAATCACCTGAAAGACAGGAAAAGTAGTCTGTGGGAGAATTTTCGATTCCAGACAGAGAATAATATGTTAGATGTAAGAGGAGATAAGAGTCCATTTTACAAGTGGCTATACTGTTTAAAATTGTTTATTGATGTGCATACAGCAACTCAAAAAGCAGCAGAATGCCTTGCTAATAGCACTTGAGAGCCCTAAAATAAGTTCGATCTCAATTTTGAATATCGTCATATTGATACACTGTAAAGAAAACCATCAGTTTCATTGCCAAGCCCACAATCATCCAGTTTTCCTATGCTGCTGTATCCACTCACTCTCCTTTTCTCCCTGTGATTATTTTTTTTGTTTTCTACTTCTGCTGCTTTTTTCCAGCTTTACACTTTAACTCACATTTAGAACTCTCCTGGTTGTATGTATTACACAGCGAGGACTGGAATGTTAGCTGAAAGATTGGGAGAGGAATCTGCCATGCTGAAAATGTGAAAGATTTCCTATTCTAAACTCAGTTTGGTACGTGTGTTAGTGTCTGTGCAGCTGAAGCACTGCTTAAGCTCTCCTGCTGCAGAGCAACACGTGAGTGGTAGCTGAGGTTAAAAATCCCTTGATGTATCAAATAATACTGTGATTGTGGTTAGTCCTAGTTCTGACTGTAGTACATGTTGTGCCTAATAAAATAATAAATGTAGAAAGTGGTATGGTCTGCTCCAGCTGCATAGTGTTCTTGGACACTCTGAAGGTAGGTAGTTAGTTATGTCTAAAATGGAAATTTTGAGAAAATGACTCGCTGAAATTCAAATCCCTTAATAAAAGACAACATATATCATGTAATATGCACATAACAGGTATTGTTAGTTTTATGTAGGAAATATGTATTTTGTATTGTAGATAAAATCTATAAATACTTTAGTGTGTAGTAAGGATGAATCTCTAATACTGTGTTTTTGAAGCTTGCTGGAGTGAATGTAAAAGTAGGAAAAAGACATTGATGATAGGATCAATGTTGAATTGAAAGCAAGAAAGTAAGATGTGTTTCTAGTGTTCAAAAATCAGGTGTAACTCCAGACTTGGTATTATAATAGGTTTTTTTGAAAAGAAGACGCAAAAAATAAATGTAGCATGCTTGTATTTATTCATTGTAGTGTTCTCAGAGATATCTACAGATATATGTTATAGGGTTATGCAGTATATAGAAGTTGTAATTGCCTAATAGAATAACTCTAGAAATAGAGTAAGATCCTTACAGAGCCTTGGAAAGAAGGAATATTAGTAGCAGCACAGTTTTCTAGGGTTTTTATTTTTCCATATAATGCTTTGGAGAACAGGAACGGGTGGAAATCCTTTGTGCAAAAGCGTGTTAGCTGTTTTGTTTGATTGCGCGGTAGTGATTTGCACTTTCTGCTGCCATCAGTAATTCACGAGTAGAGTTGACACAAGTTCAGGTTTTTGTCAGAGCTTGCCTAATGGGGAAAAAATGTGGAAGATAATGTATTATCTGTAAATGGAGAACATAGTAAAGAACTATAGTGGAAGTTTGAGCCTTAGATCCTAGGGTCTAGCAGCAGGGTTCTTTCTAAACAATTAAGTGTTCTGTGGGGTCTATTATTGTTGTTGTTAATCTTAAAGCAGATGTAAGATGAACTTTTTGCCTAAGTAATAATTTCGCTTACCTTCTCCTGAGAGGTGCAGAAGGAGTTGTTTCCATAATACTGATTGTGGAGTAGTAGTGGGCAAAATCAGTCTGGCTGAGCGATAGCCACTGTGTGATGGTTCCTCTGGGGTTGGAAGGACTTGAAAGCAGTGAATACGTGGGAATGTCATAGGTGAGATCTGTGTTCAAACAGAAGATCCCGGGCTGTGGTTCTTGAGGTGCTGGTTACAGCAGCATCTGGCTTCTCACGGGAAGGTGGGTTTCATAGCAGGCTACAGGCTCCCCTGGCAGGGAAGCTGCATGTGGGCTCAATCCGATGTGTTGTGGAAGTTTTGTGGCAGGTAGCTGAGAGTCAGAAGGCACTTGTTGTCTGTTTTGGCCATTAATTTTATCTTAACATGATCTAGTAAACATTATATTTAATAGTCTTGTAGGTCATGTTAATATACTTAATTTATCAATTCAATTTTCAATATTTTTAAAAATTTAGAACTGTATTGTTAAATACCAAAGAAAACAATTAATTGGCCATTATGATGATCAGTGTTCATTTCTTTAAGCTCCAGTACTGTCAGCAGTGGTAACGGTATTACTGTTAGCACTACAATGACTTTGCCTGATGATGCTGGTGTGCTGTAAGTGGAAGGCATTATTTTTCAGAAATCCTTCTCAGATTTCCTTTCAGAAATTTTTAAAAAATCCCTACATTTTCAGTGAGCTTAGATGTTTTTTCAGATGCTTACTGAGTAATTTGAATGTTTCATATAAATTACTGTATGTTAAAAAGGTTGTTTTGACTTACTGGAATGTTTATTGCATGCTTTATCCAAAATTAAGGCATAAATTATCATGCGTCTCCAGCCTGCATCAGTAATTGTACTGCAGGACCCCTTTTCCAATGAAGTAAAAATTTTAGAATGGTGTCCAGTATGGATTTACTTTGGTACTTACTTGGTTTTCATTCTTCGTGACTAATGAAGAATGTTCTTACATGACTAAAACCTTCTCTACTGTGTTCCCACAAGTTTATGAAAGATGGGAGTGGAAACAGTTTTGAAAAAGTAAAAACCTTAATGCTGTCCTCAGTGAGGAGTTTAGAATTGCTCCTGTAACTTTCATACTAAAAGCAGAGACTGTGGGAAAGCATTTTTAAAATTATGTTTACATCAACAAGTAATGTTGTATTAGCTCATTAATTAATTATGTATTTTGTGGAGACCCCAGTAATAAAATGCTTAATGAATTTAATATTTTGAAATAGTTGGGTGGTTGGACAGTGGTGGTGTGATACTCTTTTTCCATTTGAATAACAGTATCCTTTTGAAAACATACTTGAAAATATTTTCCTAGTGCTATGATAAATTTTTGTGGCTGTCATTCATTGACATAAGAATCTCGGTGAGGTTTTTTAAGATGTTTCTAGTCCTCATTTTGGGGTTGGGTGGAGAATGGTTCAGATGTTGACCCTTAAGATTCAATGGAGTTACATTCAAGATATGTTTTTATAACATCTGTTTTTTTGCTGAGGGAAAGGCAGTTGTGACTTGTGATTATCATTTATGTTGACAATCTGTATTTATTTTTTAAGTAAGGAAACAAAGTATTGTTTCTTCCCCAGTAGCCACCTAGGAATGAACCCTATGTCAGGCTACTTTGGATTGCGTTGCTGCTGTTACCTTGCTAACTTTTGCTTCATTGTATAAATTGATCTGATAAGTATGTTGATGAGGTGACTCTTGACTTTTCGATTTCTATATTTATTATTATTTTCCAGTCCATTTCAAAATCCAGTTCTGCTGCCTTAAAAACTTCTCAGACTTGTTTTTTTGTAGTCTGATTTATGTTCACTTATCAGCTTTTATTCTTCATTGCTAGAGGTTGTCCTCCCACTTGCACTATTCAATTTCTGTGGAACCACCAATAAATTCAAATGATGCCCTGCTCAGAATAGGATGGAAGCTGAAGGAGTGGGAGAGAGAAAGTAGAACAAACTGATGGTATTTACTAGAACTGCCTGCGCAGACCAATGTGAAATAGATGGTATTTATTGTAAAATATGCTGATAAGATATATATAAATGTAACAAAACATGTCATTAGCACTTCGTGTCCTAGTTCAAGGATTATTCCTCTTTTCCTAATTTTGCTTCTGTGGTCAAGTTGTCCCATAACTGATTATGTCTAAAATATAATTTTGTGAAGTACTAGGGGCAATTTCTTTGCTATTACCATCCTAGGCTGACTAATTTTCTGATTAATCAACAGAAAGTCATATCAATACAGCTGGCTTTGTTTTGAAAGGCTAGCTACTAGCTTGGTATAAGCATTGTAAATATTTTGATATGTGGGTACACAGGAATTCACTTGGTTTTGTTTTGTTTTTTAACTTTCACTGTGTGTAAGTGGAGGCATTCACTAGTGCACAGTGACCAAATGAGTTCCTCTCTGCAAGGTACGCACACAGCCAGCTCAACAGCAACAGTCATTCTCTCCGTGTTCTGTGAGGATGTGTTTTCTGGGGCTGAAATAGCATATTTTGGGATAGGCAGAAGAGTGTTAGCATGTGGCTGATGAAAACACAGACATGTACTTGTGACTCTCTGCAGCTCTGAGAGGCCGTGGCTGTGTCAGACTGCAACCTCCAGGCTTGGGATGCGTCCTGGAAACTTCTTGTTTTTCAGCACTTTCAAGACAGAAAAATATTTTTTTGTTCTTCGGGGAGCTGTTCTGTATCAAAGTGCTTTGGTGGAGAATTTGTGCATGGAGGAGGAACATTTTGCCCAGCAATGGCACAAATTGGGTATAGTTGATAAAAATATGAAAGAGGGTTATGGACAGTGCTAATTAATTAAAAGTATACATTTTGACCACTGCCATTGTGGCCTAGATGGACATCTGATCCAGTAGGCCATTTTTCTTTTAATTTGTTTTGTGTAAGAAATGGTACAGAATTGGTGGCAAAAAAATGACATGTTTTGTTGTTGCAAAAAAAACAAGTTTAAGTGAAGTCCTTCATGTAAATAGATGGTGTCAGATGAGAAGACTTCCTTTGTAATAAAACCCTGTAACTTGTAAGACTTTAGCTAAATGTCCACAGATACTCTCCAAGTATCAATAATTGCTGGAAGTTAACGCTTTGCTTTGCAAACTGCCCTGAAGTGCACATCTGTTGTATTTTAAGGTCTTTAGATAAACCTTCTGACAAATAAAGCTGTTTCATTGCAGTGGAGTACTGATAGTAGTACTGAAAACCTCTTTTTCAGAGAAAGCTTTTAAACCTGTATTGCATGAATGCTATATGTTTCTGATGCTCTTAAAAGTAATGTGAAATTATCCTCAACAAGAAACATACGGTTATAAATTCTGACGTGCTCTGTGAGCTATCCTGACTATAGGAAACAGAGTCTGCAACACGGAGGATATTTAATTTAAAAAATTGGGATAAGGGTCGTGAATTGTATGCTAGAAATAGAAAATAAGATTAGAGGTTATGTTTCAGGCATGGAGCCCTCCCGGGGAGGGGGGGGACACACGACAGAACAAGGTTACTTCAAGGTTTGGAGCCTGGTTGGGGGATGGGGAGAAGGGAGGAAATCCAACAGTGGCTAAAAATGGTGCCTGGGGGTGTGTGTTGTAGTAATATATAAAGCAGAAATCGCCAGGCATTGCCTTGATGCTTAGTGTTGTGTATTGTGACCTTCTCCTTACCATCGCTTGCTGGTGCCAGACTAGTCATGGGCAGTGCTTGGTACCAGGCGGGTGGTTCTGGCCGTCAGTGCACCCTCTGCACAAACAGTCCTGGTGGCAAAAAGGTCACTTTTTCTAAATCTAATACTTAGGAAATATATTTGAAGGGGATCTGGCCAGATCTGTAATAGATGCATCAGCTGGTATTGAAAGATTGCTTAAATGTATTTGGCGTCTTTGCAGTGTCTTACGGCTGGCAGAGCTTTACTGTGTCGCAATTTCTGCAGCAGAAAGACCTTTGTCAACACAAGCTACTGGGCAGGAGTGTCAGCATGGCTTAAATCACCTAAATAGCATTTAATGTAAGCCTAGTCTTTCACCTTGATAATAATTTTTAATTATAATTGACACATCAGAAGATACCACTTAAAATTTTACATGTTTCTTTCCAGTCTTCATTTGTGAACAAAGTTTAGCTCTGTTAGTGAATATTGAGAGATACCATTGGATGGACTTAATTAGGTATGAAGCAGGAGTGTCAGCATGGCTTAAATCACCTAAATAGCATTTAATGTAAGCCTAGTCTTTCACCTTGATAATAATTTTTAATTATAATTGACACATCAGAAGATACCACTTAAAATTTTACATGTTTCTTTCCAGTCTTCATTTGTGAACAAAGTTTAGCTCTGTTAGTGAATATTGAGAGATACCATTGGATGGACTTAATTAGGTATGAAGTTAGGATCTTCCACTGATGTGTGCGTGTGGTAGCTTGGACTGTTGGTATTAGGTGCTTTAGGGGAGAACATGTGTGAGTTTTCAGGAAGATTAACAAAAAATAAAAGTTTAAGCTTAAGTCTTCAGATTTGCTTATGGATGTTTGATTTCTACTGAATAGATCAATCACATCATGTTAATTTGTTTTATGGATTAAAACATCACATCTGTTTCTCTTTCAAGATGTATTATACCAGCATAAAGATCTCATTGTATCCTCTGCTGGGCAAAAAAGTTCTTGCACAACTCAGTGCAGAAATTTTGGCATGTAACCTGGTGACAAATCATGCACATGATTGAGGGCTAAGTTTTTTATAAAACTATCAGTGCTTCTCCTTTCAGGACACGGTAAGGTGGTCCGACTGCTTTATATGTTGTAAATTAGGATTGATAATTATTTAACAAGTGATATTTTTATTGGGAAATATTCAGGGGGTTCTTTGGTGAATAATTTTTAACCTGAGAACAATGATTTTTATATTTTTTTTTTTAAGGAAAAATCACATTATGTAAGTCAAATCACATCACTATTTATCTGAATATCAGTTTGACTGTGTGCCTTTCCATGCCATATACTTAATGTAGCAGCTTAAAGCCGGAAGCTAGAAAAACTATGCATGCTGCTGAGATGTGCCGGAAGAATTCCATGTATGCATTTGTTAGCGAGTAGCTCTTGTGTGAAGTTATTTATGTTCCTTGGTAACATCTATACTAGATATAAAAAATGAGATTTATTTTCCAAACGTGTAAAGTTATTTGTATTGAAAGAAATTAAACTTCATTGTTAAGTGTTAACATTTTTTAAAAAGCAGGAAAACAGTAATCTCTTAAAAGGTTTTGCTTTTCTTAATAAAGGGAAAATAATCAGGCTGGTCTTCTTGGAGGAACATAGAAAATGAAAAAACCCAAGTAACCAATTGCTTTTAAAACCAGCAATTTCTCACATCTGTGTCAGTGTTAAGGAGTGGATAGAGAAGACCTATGACTGCTCTAGCATTCCCCAGCCTTCGGTCTGCAGCTTTTTGATTTTAAGTTGACCTGTGGCCTATTTTGGCATTTATGTTGAGTGGATAAAAGGCAACAAATTATTCTGTGGACTGAAATAGAAAGCAGGATTACTGAAGCAGCTAAGAGAAGGCACTAGATACTGGAGTCTCAAAGATGTAAGCTGTTGCCATTGTGGTGAAGGTGGGGTGCTATTTGCTGGAACCCAGGGCTTGCTGAAGGAGGGCAAGAGGAGAATCCTTTTGTCTCTTGTGCTTAACTTGTGCTTGAACCAGTTGTTAGTGGCATTTGCAGAAGATTGAGCAACTTGGGGAAGGAATTTTTTTTTTTTAGTTTTAGTTGTCTGCTGTGTAAAGCAGGCAGACCAACTAGATAAGTGCTAAGCTTTGGGTGTTCTTGGAGGGGGAAAGGTTATAGTTGGCAAGATCAGGCTATATTTTTCCCTTTTGCAAATGCATTAGAGATTTATAAACTGGAAGGGTGCAACATTTGATCTTATAACTGATCATGTTTTGACCCCAGCTATGCAGGATGAGTTAGTGCTATTTTAAAAATCTCATCTATATTTAATTAAGACTTCTAAATTGTGGTCTTAATGAGGAGGGGAACACTGTGCTGAAGACTCACAAGCAGCTTTTTTGATTAGAAAAAATGAGGAAGGGTTATGAAGTATGTATGCTACCTTTTCTACTTTTTTAATCTTTATGATCCCAAATTACTTGTCACCACTGCTCCTTCATCAGCTACAGAAATTAGTTCTACATAATCTACTATATTAAAAGCCGTAGATTTGTTAGAAATAAAGCATTTTGACAGTTCCAAAAGTCTCCTGTTGAAAGATCTAGTTAAAGACTGGTTTTTAAAATTAGGGTTAAAACTATTCAGCTACTACTATTTATGAAATCACTATTTACAGTATTATATGGTGCTTTTGGAGTATTATGTATACCCTAATACTTGGTTTTGTTATAGGAGGGAGACTTATTCACACTGGATTGCTCGGGTTTATTCATATCCTGTGACAGTGAATCAGATATTGCTGTCTATATACAGACTGAATTGCCAGCCAACTTCAGGCCCAAATATGGTAAACATAATTATGTTCATTTGCTGTAAAAATACATTCTCCTTAGTTTAACATTTTCATGATTACAGTTTTCTGATAATTCCATAATTTTCAACATGAGCGGGATATGAAAGGCCTAATCACCATGTCCCTCTCTTCAGTATAGAATATAGTTTGTTTTCCTGGGCAAAACTCCAGCTGTTCAGTGATGAATGTACTGCTACTCAAATACAGTAAGCCCATAAACCGTTTGGAAAGTCTGTTCTTGGAACACGGGAGTTGCGGTACAGAGATGTGAATCTCTGCATTAGCTAGATGACAAAAAAGCTCGTGGCTGCAACTGTCATGAGACAGTAAGTGTATTTGCTGATGTCAGTTTTTCTGATATGTACTCCTGTTTCCTATTTTTGGAAATGAAATTCATATAATTTCAGAATACTTAATACTTTTCAAGTAGGAGGCTTTCAGTGAATGAGTTGGGGGAGAAGGCAAAAACTAAGATAGATAAAGCTTCTACCATGTACTGAAGAGAATAAATATTAGTAAATATTGGATTAGGTGTTAATTTTGGTCACAAAGAAATAGTATGGTAATGTACTTACTAAATATGAAAAAATGAATAGTTTATATGTGGAAATACATGCTAATAGTAGCCACTTCATTTCTATGACTGGGTTAGGATTATATTTAATGCAACTAAGAAAACAATTTGCAGGGCTTTTCTTTCTCTTTTTTTGATGTAGTGTAGTATCAAAAGAATGCTGTAGACTTATTGTGTGGCAAGTGTTGAGAATTCAGAAGCAGCCTAGTAATTTGGGAAAGATTGTTGGTGTTGTGTTACTCCAAATGTTTTGAAAGCTTTCATCATCCTTCCTGCAAACAGGCAAAAAAAAAAATAAAAAAGAAAAATCTCATAAAGGCTTTACGGGATTTTCTGTACATAATCTGTCTTGTGTTTCTAGTACTCAAAACTTTTTTCTTCATAGACAAGCTTTAAATGTGGAGATGATCTGTAATTTTCACTGCCTTGAAGTACTACTTTTGGCTAACACTACTAAAATAGTTAAAGCTACTCTGAGTTTGGGTTTTCTTTTTAAAGTTGCATAGCATTACAAACTCAGTTAAAACCGTCTAGAAATTTGGTTTAGGGATATTTATTTCACTGGGAAAATTCAAATGTGTATATGCTAATAGGTGTGAGTACTGTGGCATTTATGAAATGTAGTATCTATGTTTGCAAGAGCAGCAAAATGGCTTGAAGCCCTGTCTAGAAGTTGACAGCTGATTTATTGATGAGGAAATGCTTCTGTTTCCAGAGCAGTTGTAAACCGTATGTCATTGTGATATACTGATTTCGATGATCACTAAGTTGGAGTGAATAAGAAGGTAAAAGTGGCCACACCAATCCAGACATTAAAGTTGATCCAACTCAACTGTCTTTATCCCATGGAGATTATAAATGGATATCTAGGGAAAGACAAGAACAGGGTGAATTGGTGGGCTATGCTTATTTAGAACTCTGTCTTCAATGATTTGCTGCATATAGGATTTCCTGAGCCTGTGGTTAGTCTATTTAGTAAGCCAAATGAGCCCCTCTGGAAGAAAGAGCGATAAGGAGACCAGAACTGCACGCTAAATTTGAAGCGTGGGTAAACCATGGATTTATGCAGTGGCATAATTATGTTTCTGGTTTTCCCAATGCTGCTGCTCCTTTCCAAATTCCTTTGCTAATAATTTGTAATGTAAAATTTAACTCTGACTACCACTTAGCATCAGGCTGGCATTTTAGCAAAAACAGTCAGTTCTAACACCAAGATCATCTTCCTAAGTGGTAATGATCAGGCCAGAGCCCATCATTTTGTCTGTGAGGCTAGGCTTGTTTGTCCATGTATGAGTTGATAAATTTATCCATAATGAATTTAGTTTCCTATTTAGTCCCTCAGTCATGTAAAGTTACGCCATTCTGTGTGTGTGTATATGTATATATATGTATTAGTGCATGTAGTATGTTGTGCCTAAATGCTGTAGTATTTGACTTAGGCTCTTACTCCCGCTTGTCTTTTCAAGTCTTGTTTAAGGTATGATTTGTTTGGGGCAATGAAAACATCCTCAAAAGAACCTGTTTTTTGAAAGAAGGTGTATTGAAGGTGAAGTTTACAGAATGTCTTTCAATTATTTCTCTAAGTATGTTGCTAAAGGATGGGAATTATTCCCATTTTTCCAGGTGCAGAAGCTTTTTATGCAGTATTTGGGTCCATGGACAAATAATTTTAACCCGGTGGGAATAAAGCTCTACATAGAGCCCTCTGCTTGATTTCTTGATCTACACTGACTCAGCACTAACTAAGCTCTTCAAGGCCCTTTCCTAAACCTCTTTAACAAACTTAAGTAGAAATTTTTAGCACACATTTTACAACGTGTGTTAAAATCCTCTCTTCCCAGTGAATGATACTGGAAAATACATATGGCATTTGCTTATGGGGTTTTCTGGTTTTGTTGTTGTTCTTTTTTGTATTTTGTTCCCACCATGTAAAAGCTGGTCTTCTGCAGAAACATGAGAAGTCATGATTTTCGTGGTTATCATTACAGAACTGAAAAACAATTATATTTTGTTTTCTTAATGCTTGTTTGTTAAGTTTTAACAAGGAAATAACCATCCTAGCCTCTTTGTGCTTCCTGTATTTAGAAATGAAACTTATCAGGAATGACAGGGTGAAGCAGAATAGTCTTAACATAGGTGGCTTCCGCTGCAGCTTAGAAAGACTTTAAGTGCATATATGATGTGCTGAGTGGGTTTGCAAGGACAGACTTGAGAGTGGGCCAGGGGGGAATTATCTCAAATGGCCGTAACTGGACCATGATGCACAAGCCTGACCAAGTAACATTCCTGGTCCACATATGCTTTAATAGAATATTTCTTGAGTTCAGCCTTTTGTTCCTGCCTTCCCTTCAACAGGAAGGGAAATCTGTGGCTGAAAAAGGCCATTTATAGGAATAGATGTTAACTTATTCTCAAGCCTTTTCTAGAAATTGTCAGCTCTTTGTCCCTTCCATCTGAACCATCTGAAACCACGGCCTTCAGTTCTTCAATCTGTTTTGAAGAAAAGTGTATTTTTTCCACTGGCTGGCTGCAAGCACCTGGCTTTCAGTGTGAGCAGGTGTCTCTTCCCAAGCAGTCCTGCAGGTAGTGGCCAGAATCAAAGAATTCTGTAGGCGGTCTGTTCTGGGAGGAAGAGCTGTGCCTTTTCTACAGAAAGTTTCTGCTGTTCATGCTTGCTCTTATGGTGATCCCATGAGCCTTTTCTTCATCTTAGCACATTATACAGCTCTGAGGAGAGAGCAAGAGAGGTTGTGCTTGTGGCCAATGCTAAGTGCATCGTTTTGGGAGATGAGAGGTGGAGCCTTGAGTCTCCTCTGGCTGACAGTCACATTCAATGGGAATTTCTCATGCTGTGTGCAAACGCTTTGTTAGCCTACTGTATCAAAAGGATGGACATTATTTTCTTTTCCTTCTCTTCTGCACCTGCAGTTCCCTTTCAAAAGGGAACTGGTCTTGCTTTCAAAATAGATAGTGTAAGCACCTATTGCCAAGGGAGGATTGAAACGGTGATCCTGATCTGACACAGGCATCTATTTTTGACATTCAGGGAGGCACCCAAGTCTGAAAGAAGGTCTGGTTTAACACATTCCTTTCAGCAGCTTTTCCTTTTGCTGTCATGTCTTATTGCTGAGGCTTGAGTTAGTGCTATACTTCAAACAAAATGTAAGAAGTCTTCTGACGCACTGTAGGCTCTGCCTTGGAAAAATCCACCTCAGTATACTGACAACTCTGAATGCGATTCAGAGTTGTAGTTACACGATTATACACTCTGATTCAGAGTGTATATAACTAGAACTGTATATCAGAACTACACTCTGATTCAGGGTGTAGTTACACAGTTCAGAGCTACAAATTCTCTTCTGTAGGGTTAAGGGTTGGAAGCGAGGTGGTGTAGTGCTCAGCAGCCAAGACCCTCAGTCCTTACCTAGCTCCAGAAATTCAGTGTTCTTCAACCTTTTCCAGTTCTCTCATGAAAACCACTCTGAAACAGACAGAGTCTTTGGTGATTTGTTCTTTTGGGCAGGGCTTTTTGCCTTTGCTTGTCATTTACGGCATCTAGCATAGATGTACCTCTAGAAGATTTTTCAGTGTAAGTGCAAAAGACACAAATTGGCACAAATAAGTTAATAGTTTTGTTTTAAGGAGTGTCATTTTGAAGGGAAAAAAGCTCTAGACAAATACATAATAAATTAGTTCAGAGGCTGTCTATAAATATTAAGCAGGTATGTCATCAGTGAAATTGGTCTTTGAGTTAATAAAACCAAGTTGCTGGAGCCTTCCACTTAGGTTTAACAAATCTCCATGCTTCTGTATGTAATTGCTTCACTGGTAAATGATATCAGTTTCTGTATTAATAAGCAGGTCTGTTTTGATTTGTATACATTTAAATAGGATGCTCAAGTTGATGGTTCTAGTTAAACTATGCTAACTGCGTAGTCCATGTAGAGTATGTCCTGTGAGCTATGCTCCCCAGCTGGTGCAGGGAAGACACTGAATTGGTTTTAATGCCCATCTAGCCCTGGAGTAGCCAGGAGAGCGGACCAGAGTGTCTGGCGAGATGGTGTTAGGAAGGAGAGCCCCTGGAAGGGGAGAATGTGTCCAACAGGGGCTTCACAGGTTCACTAAGGATTGGCTTTCCTACTTGTTTTGTTTTGTTTTTTTCCTCCAACTGTTCTGGGCAAGCAGCCAAAAAGAAATCCCAATAAGCAATTAATGAGCTAACAAGAACTAAAATGATATTGGTATAGTAGGCTATTTCTGTCTCTCTTCCCCTTTCTCCCCCTGTCCTCATCTAAGAGGACATTTTACATCTCGGGTGACCAAAAAAAAAAAAACCCAAACCACCCCAGAAAACCATACAGGAGGTGCGCAGGTCTTCTCGTGGCTCCAGCACACCCCGTTAGGCTATCAGCCTTGAAAGGCAAGGTTGGTTTTCCTTTCTGGCTTTGTAGCCTACGTACAGGCACCTGACCAAAAGCAACTGGGGTTTGATGATGTGTGCTGCCTGCCAACAGGCTGAGCTACCAGGGCGTTCATCCTCTCCCCACTGGCGCTCGCTCGCGGGCTGCTGGGGTTGCGTTGTGTGCATGCATCCTGACTGCTGTGTGGAGCCGATCCTGAGAAACTGTAAGCCTCCTTTGCCCTGATGGTGAAGATAATGACACTTGTCAACTCCTATAAAAGCATTTGCATGCTTTAAGTATTTATGATGTGTTGGTATGAAATTACAGGTGCAAAATAACTTAGTTGATGTCAGAGATTAATGCATATTGCCTGCCAGTCAGCATTACTTGGAGGTGGCTGTTCTTGTCGACTGAAAAGTTTAATTTTCAAAACATAGTTTCAGCTCTTGTGTTATTCTGAAAAGTTTTATGGCCAAGACAGTGTTTGAAAATGAAAACAAATTTAAAAAGCCCCCCCACTTAATTCTATGCATCATCTTTTTATGGATGGATTGAATACATTATGTAGTTGTCAAGAAACTCCTTTATATTCTCAAATTGTCATTCTTATGGCAATTCTAATATTAATAGGTGTGGTGTATTAATTGAGAGTGTTGGAGATGTTGAAATCAGAATTTAATTTCTCAGGTTACGAGATTTGTTACTGAAATTCTAATATTCTTTATATTTAATCTCTGGTGCGTGGATTCCAACTTCTAGTATTTTTGAATGGCTATGTTTTGTAAAGGCTAAACACACTATAGCTGTAGAAGTAATCCATCTTTAGTTTAGGGTAGTGTAAAATGAATCAACTCCCAGTTAAAAATCTGTGGAGTACTATATTGATATGTGTCTTAAAATCCCCCTCCAAAAGTAGTTGGGACTACTTGACTGTTTTTCTTGACCTGTTTGTTTATGAGGATCCTGAAAAGTGTATTTGGAGGAAAGAGTTTCCACCATCTGGCTTAGTATTCTTACGTACAACTTGTATTCTTACGTACAATTAGCAGCCTATCTAAACAGAGAAGCAAGAAATAACCTCTTACATGGCACACAGCCTGTGGCTCTTCCCTCCAGATGAAGATTTGGGGTGTGGTTCATTTGCGCTCGGAGCACACTGATACAGTCCACAAGGCCCCTGCCTGGGACTAACTTTTTGTTTCTCCTGTTTAACTACTGTTTCTTTGCTTTCGTGTAGACTACTGGTTTGCAACCTTTTTGTAGCTGGGCCTGTCAGTGCTGCCTTCTCCAGAATTCCCTGCTGTTGTCCTTGCTGTATCTCCTTTCCATCGCCCTTGCCAGCATGGCACTTGGGGTGATCAGAGGAGCAGAGCCGGTCTTGTGACGCACTGCATGCTCGGTGTTGGGTCTGAGCCGGCTGTTGTTCCCAGCTGGGGGTCCTTGCTTTAGGCCACTGGGTTTCCTTGGCCAGGACGTTTGTAGTTGTGTTAATGAAGCGCTGGTACGCAAATTGCTGTTGCTTGGGCCTCGGCTGGTAACTTTTTGAGTTCTGAGCCAGTGCATGGTGGGAACAGTGGGACTGGTGTTCAGGAAATAGCATATAGGCTTCCCCTACCCTTCTGCTCCCAGTTTGCTATTCAGATGTCGGAGACTGTGTGGGTTACTTTTTTTTTTTAAGGTATCCACGTTTGGCCAGGTGATGGATCCAATGTACGCATTAGTGACAGCAGAACTTGAAGGTGGAATGACGCCTTTCATAATGTAGTAACTTTTGGATTTGCACCAGGTTTGTGTAACTAAATTTGAGAGGGAATTCATGTGTTCTCGACAGGAGGCCCTTGGCTCTAGCAGCTTGCTGACCTTCTGGCCTTGCAGTAGGCTTTGTTTGTTCAGGCTTTTCCCTGGTAAGCAGTCTGGCTCTTCTGGGTTGTTTCTTTTGGAGTTACTTTTTTTGGGACGTTAATTGACTTTCGTTGCTTTCATGTTTTATTGTTTTACATGAATGGTGCCTGTGATGTTGAGTTCATCCTGAGGTTTGGAAACTGTATCTCATAAAATGAAAACCAACATACAATATTTGGAAGTGTTACTTTCAATAAAAAATAAGCCAGGTATTTTGGATCATCTTGCTCATATCTGTTATATTGCACGTTCACAGAAAGGACAACAGAATTCATAAAGAACACCTTTGCAAGCAGATTTTAAAATTGAGATCAGAACCCTTTTTAAAGCATGAAAAGTAATTTTTTTGATCAAAAAAAATTTCACCAGCATGGCCTGTAAAACATTCACATGGATGGTAAATGAAGTTGGCTGAGATGAAGTTGGCAGTATGGTAGTTGTGTAACTAAACTAACTAGTGATGCGTTTGTACATTTTTCTCGCTGCTTCCTCTGCTCAGTGTCCTGTGTTGATTCAGGGAAGTCGCCTCCTTCTCCTGGCAGGGTGATCCCAAACGGGGGGGTGTGGGGGATTAGACCCCTTGTTGCTGGTCCAAAGCAGAAACCGGGAGGTGCCAAATTCCGTTTGTCTGAAAGTCTTCTGTGTTAATTTGTGTCTCTTGCAATCAGTGAAGCTGGAGAAAATACTTCTGATTTTCTGGGAAGTATCTAAGCAATAAATTTTGGATGTTCCATTTAAAAAGGAATAGTGAACTCGATTTGCATATGCACTCATTTTCATGCAATTTCTCTTTCCTCTATGCAAATGTGGCCATTTTTAGAGCAAATATCTGCAGATATCTGCTTGATTCTCTGTAGAAGTTCAAATAGTTCAGACTAGTAGCAGTTCCTTAACTATAGCATTAACTCCTTAAAGCGAGAACCTAAACAATGTGGTGAGCTTTTTCAGTAGCGTTTTACAGCTTTCAACAGGATAGTGTTTAGTGTGGAGCTTGTTTTTATACTATATATTAGTTCTATTTATAATGTTTAACAGCATATGAAGAACACTGTTTTGGTCTTGATTACACAAAGGAATAAAATTTCTTTATTTGTGGCATGCTAACTTTTTTTGTACTTTCTACACTTGATTTTGTGAATATTTCTGTTTTCTGCAAAATGAAGTACAAGCTTAAGGTTTATATTTTGAACTGATGACATGCTGNAGCAAGAGGTAGATTGGTGTAAGGCTCATAGTTACAGTATGGAGCCCCTACTTTTAGTCCATGCACCATAAGCAGTGTCAGAACTGTAGCACTGGGGAAGGGAGAGGAGAGCGTGGGAACATTCTTTGCTTCACTTTTTGAGGGAAAGATGCAAAAGGAAGAATGTTTATTTTGTACATAGCATGTTGAAGATCTCATAGAAAGTGTAAGATGTGTGGCATTACCCACATACCTAGTGTGGAGAACTGTAGCTTTCCTCTCTCATTAAATAAGTATCTCTTTAGATCCTAGAGTTACAAGCTGTCTTCTTTAAGCTTTTGTGTTGATTTTACTACAAGGGAGTACTGAAGTTGAAGAATAAGTACCTGTAGGTTTGACTATGAAATTGTCTAGAAGTGAAACACAATGATGTATTGTTTGTTTATAGCTGTAGAAAATATGAAAACATTTTTTTGTATTCATTGCATTTATGTTCTTTTAGGATGTAGCAGGTTTACGTACTGGCTAAATACCAGACTATTTCAAATGATCAGTTCAGTGTGTCTGATCCCGAAAGGCTCAGAACCAGTAAGTTGTAGCGCATCTCTAATATGCTAGTCTAATTCAGGGCTGTATAGCTTGAAAACCCCTTCTTCTTAGCTTTTGGCGCTAATTAACATTTAGATGTTTCATGATCATTGCTTAAGTTCCTCTGCCGTGTGAAATTCACATCTACTTAGGGAAAATAATCACCAATTTACTTATACAATGCATATAAATTAACCAACTCTTTTGTTCCATCTACATTTATATGCAATCAAGAGAACCAATTTAATCATACTTTCCACTGTAAAGCACCATAGCTTGTAAAGCAAGAAGAATATTTTCAGCTATGCATATGATATCAGGACCTCCTAGAAAATTCTAGATTTAATGGGTTTATTGCACTTTGACGCATTCAGTGTGAATATTGAGAGAAGTATAAAGCAGTTAGGAAAGAAAGTAATCAGCTTAGAGTACTTTAATAAGGGATGCCGAAATGCATATGGGAATTTGTTCTGTGTTTTGTCTGTTTATCATGTTTTTAAAAGTGGGAATACAAAAGAATATTTACTCTAGATCTCAGAAGCAGAACCATCTGCAGCAATGACTTCCTGAAAAACTTGTGCCTCTGTTGTTTTAGTGGGTGTGAGACTATGTGGCTCTTTATGTTGTTTTGTCCTGCTGTGTCTTGCCTGTTGCTTTATCTGTGGGATTTTGTATCGTATGTATGTGTCAAAAAAACTCTGTGAATGATATCTTGTTTCTTCAGATAGGTGGAAATAAGTTTTGGCTGAAGGTAAAATCTTTATTCCCCAGCCACTTTGACAGTATTAATACAGGTTTCATATCTCAAATATCATATTTGTTCTGGATTGAAAGGGCTCCTTCCTGATATATCTGGATTATTCTTTTAAGTGCTCAGGTAAAAAATCCTATTATGAATTACTGTTTGATATTGGCCTTGTATGTCACAATTGCTGCAGTAAGGAAAAGAACGTCCTTATTTGATCCAGTCAAGTTACATGGATGTGTAGGAAAGGGAGAGAGGCCTAAAGTGTGACAAATAGCTAGGACTAGATAAACTGATTGAACAAATTGTATTTCTCTACATTAGACTTTCCTTCTATTAATGTCCTGACATTGTTAATCAGTGTCTTTTGCAGTCTCAAGAAATAGAATGTATTTCTGTCAAAGTGAGGAACTCTGTAGGAAGTTCCCTGTTCAGGACACTAGTGTGGGGTTTCCCACCCTAACCGAGCTGCTGGAATAAGAGGTAACTAGGTCAGTGTAGTGCTGACTCTGGCACAGAGAAAGGAAGGTGATTGAGGTGGGATTAACTAACAAGCTATAAATTCATAGTGCATTAAAAAAAAAAGTCTTGTCGCACACATGTCTGTAAATATATACATATGTGTGTGTGTTTATATAAAATGTGTCTATAAAGATAGGTAAATGAGCTGCTAGGATAACTGTGACCATTGTAGGGATGTATGACTCCAACCTGTAAACACGATGATGAGATGCCAAGCCCTGTTCAGTTAAGAGCTCTGTTTGGCCAAGCGTAAGGTCTTAAAAATCTTCATGCACTTTTCCAGAAGCTCCAGTTCCTCCAGCCTGGGCTCTGAACATCTGCTGCCAGCTGACCGCTTCTCACTGCTCAGGCTCTGTTCACCTTCCTACAGATGCCTTCAAGAAAGCGCTCTTGGCTCTCCAGCTGCACCAGTTTGCTAGTAGGAGCAGGGCAGTACTACAAGCTACATTTCCTCCCTACTTTCATGTCTGATGAGAGTGTTTTTTAGGCCAATCTGTTAGACAATTCTGGCTGATATAATACCTTGCATATGATAGATGCTGTCCGTCATCCTGAAATGGGATGTGTGTTACATTTTTAGCTAATTTCAGTTAGGATGTAGACAGATTTGTCTGCTGTTGTACTGAAAAATTAAGGACCTCTATCTGTCGATTTACTAAATTAGAAAAATGAATGGGAGCTCAGATTTCTGCAGTAAATTGTGGTGCGTGAAAAAAAGGTGTCATTGACTTCATTCTTAAATTATTTTAAAAGGATGAGGTTAGAAAATGTAATTAACTCCCCCTGAGCTCTGCATTAATAGCCTTCCATTGTTCTTAACTGTATAAGGGTTGCACTGGGGATTAACTGTAGTCTTAAGTTTGACAGTCTAGTATGGGTGAATTAGTAAGAAAATATTCAGCAGTGTTGAGTTTAGTAACAGAATGATGCCAGCTTGTAACTGCCTTTTAAACTGCCAGTGCCGCTCTCCCTGCCTTTTGATCTTGCGTATTGTTGACAACATATGCCCAGAGAAGTATACCAGGACACTGCAGGAGTTAAAATCTTAAACCTTCTCATTGTTCCATAACACTTCAAACTTTTTTTTTTTTCCTTCACAGGAAATGACCTAGAGGCCTTACAAGTACATTTGTGCATTTTTGTTCTGAGTCTACAATTGAGGGCAAATGCAGTCTGGAAGCACCACTTCTTAATGTTGCAACGGAAACAACTACCTCAACAAACAAGGAAAGGAGGAAGGGGGAAGAAGGCTTGCAATAATAAACACTCTAATTTTTAATAGCTTAGACTTGCAAAGTCTTCTGTAAACGGAGTCCAGATTTTTTTTTTTCCCTCCAGTATTAAGAAGAGACACTACAAGTAAACTAATTTGGCAGACTGGATCTGTCAAGACATTTGAAGATATTTGATCTGCTGACATAAGGATTTGCTTTTTCAAGGAAGGAGCCTCTGCACTGCTTTTATAATCGCTGTTGATCGGTGGTTTGCTCCACTTTTCCTGATATTACTGATGGGAAAACTATATTAAGGTATTGCTTCTAAAACTATTATTTGCATTGACAAAAACAACTTTTGTAGACTTAACAGCAAGTGACAATAATATGCTCATGAAGAAATTGTAGGCGATAACTTCTCTGCTCCAGTATTGCTTTTCTGTGTGCAGAGTGGAATATCAAACAAGAGGCAGAGCATTATTAAGATACTTTGGCTTGCTTTTTGAGTACAGTTTATAACTGCAGCAGGGCTGCACTGAACACTGAAAACACAAAGTCAGCAAATCTGCTGCCTTTCTCACTGCTGATACAGATTATACAGACGCTTGCCTTTTTGAAATGCCTTTTGTGAAACCTATGTACACAGTCCTCCACTGTTACTGTACAAAACTATATATTTGAGGAAGGAATTTGACAAGTGATTGTTAATTTGAGAAATCTTCGGACAAGCACTCACTTATGTATTGCTGTAGTGCACAAGAAAGCAAAATGGACTATAAGCGGCGCTTTTTGCTTGGCGGGTCCAAGCAAAAAGTGCAGCAACACCAGCAGTATCAAATGCCTGAGCTAGGCAGGACCCTGAGCGCACCGCTGGCATCTACGACCCCAGCATCCCCTTTGGTCTCCTCAGCTGCTGCGGGCAGCTGCAACCACCCTGTGTCCCATACGACTCCGATCGCAGACATCCAGCAGGGAATCTCCAAATACCTGGATGCACTCAACGTGTTTTGCCGTACGAGCACTTTCCTTACAGACCTTTTCAGCAGTGTATTTAGGAACTCGCACTATTCTAAGGCAGCTATGCAACTGAAAGACGTGCAGGAACATGTCATGGAAGCAGCGAGTCGACTCACAGCAGCAATAAAACCAGAAATAGCAAAAATGCTGATGGAACTGAGTGCAGGAGCTGCAAACTTTAAAGATCAAAAAGAGTTCAGCCTACAAGACATTGAGGTAGGTTACCTTGGGGGATGCTGTTTTGCATGTGAATTTGTATCGTTCTTATTTAGAATTCTTTTCAAAATCACTTCTGCACCAAAAGATCTCTCTGCCTTGCTTTCTATTTGTGGGCAACAACACTGGTAAAAAGAGAAGCTCTTCTATTCTTACGTTTTCTTCTTGAAAGTGTTAAGTCATTTGCAGTGCCTTACTTCCAGCTATGTTGAATTTGGTATTTAGTGGGTATTTCTGTATAAGAACTTGTTACCCTATTTAAAGACTTCATGAAATAAGGAAGATGAGTCATAATTAAATTGTACTACCTATATAATTCTAAATGGTAATGTTTTATATGATTTAAACTTACAACCAGCAATCCAACAACCTCTTCTTTGGGGAAACCGTGCTTAGTTTAAAAAATAGTAATAGTAATGCAAAAGAAAAAAACAAACAACCCAACACCGTCCTCCAAACCAGTGAAATAAAAGTTTTAAACAATATTCTGTTTTATGTTAGCTAGCACTTCTAATGATATTAAGCCATCATAGTCTAAATTAACCTATACTTTCCGTAGTATTATCTGTTCTGAGGGGAAACCTGAACACTTGGGAGTGGCCTGTTGTTATCAGTGTTTGTGTAAACCTGCTTATTAGTCAACTAATGATTGAAATTTGTGTAAAATAATGCTTTATCGCTCTTCAAAACACTCTTGTCTTTGTGAGCTGTTGTGCTTAAAAGGAAAATACCATGCAAGCATGAGAGATTTCTGCTGTAAAAATTTGTCATGACTTTGCTAGAACTTCCATACCCTGGGAGCGAGTACCCAACAGTCCGAGTTCAGTGGTTTTGAAGGTGAGAGGATTGCCAGCCCTCACCGTGCCTGGCTGGGTATTCCTCCTGCACTAAACGCTGTACTGAGGTAACAGGTGCTGCTAAGTGCTAGTCACATATGCATCCCTGGTGTTTTAAGTAGTTCTTTGTGTTTTGACATATTTCTTTACTTTACAGCAGTCTTTGCAAAGTTTTTCCGTACAGAATTCCACCCTGAGTGGAAAACTTAATTTTGAGTTCTCTTCTTTTTGATTTAGATTTCAGGTAACTTTGTAAGGATGAGTGTTATACACACATGCTTATCAAGCATTATGTGCTTTCTGAAACTGCACAGCTCACAGGTGAAGGAGTTAACTAGAACGCTATTTGTAGTACATAACTGTAGTAAGAAATATGGCTGAGAGTTTTCACTGTTGTATACTTAGCATAGAATGAAGTAAGATTGGCTATGTATGTGTTACAAATGTTTTTTGTAGACTGGTATTTTTGAAAATAATCTGGTAATATCACTATGCTTAGCTAAGGCTGTGGAAAAAATATCTTTTTTTAATTTGCAAATCAGTGTGACTTTTTGTAATTGAAGATCTTGATAATACCTGTGCTGAAAAACTTTTTTTAATTAAAAAAAGCAGAAACCTACGAAGGACTACCTGTCTTCTAGGTTTTTTTTTTTTTAGTCCTTGAAACTCTGTCTTGCAAAATGTTGGCAACTATCTGTATACTGCTTCTATAACCTAATCAAGCAATTCTAGGTGCTGAGTCCTACCCTGCCCCCACACTGCGTGGGAGAGTACTTCCTCGGCACTGAGTGGAGTTCCCGAGCAAAAGCAAAGCACTGTTTGCATTTGTTGGCTGCGTGTCTTGCCGGGTTAAAGCAAAGGTAGAGAAGCTTGCCTTGGTCCCCGCTTTACCCGTATAGACCTAACCCTTGTTCCTCAGCTCTGTGTCCACATGCAGCTCTCTCTTCACCAGGCAGCTCTGTATGGTAGGAACAAATGTAAAGAGAATCCAGGCAAACCAGCTGGACTGCTTGGTTTTCTTTTTAGGTGTATCTTGTGGAAATTGACCTCTTGTCACCCTACTTTTCTTATACCTTTTCTTTAATTAAAACTGCATCTTGCATGTAGCTTTAAAAAAAAGTCAGTATGGAAGATTTCTGTGTACTTTTGTGTTATGAGACAAGCATTGTGTTCTGGTTTTGCTTAAGAACCAGCAAAATTTAAGGATTTGACAGTGATTCCCATGGTCATTTTATAAGTCAGCCAGGGAGCATGGTGTCGATAACTTAAGTATGTGGGCAAGCTATTTGGATGATTGTGCCCTGGAAGCAGTTGTCGGTTGCTCATTGTCAAAGTGGACCTTGGCAGAGGTCAGCATAGAGAATATATTTAGGTTTGTGAGTGACTTGAAAGTACGTGATATAAGTATGTTGGAAGACCTGCTGAATTAAGAATAATCTTGAATTGAACAAATTAGTTTTCCAGTTGGGATGGAATTCAGAGAGGAAAACTGAATGATACAATATTTGAATAGAAATTTTCAGCCTCACAAGTGGAGCCCACTGGGAAGCAGTTGTGAAGATCAGTTCCAGGGCTTATGGTAGTTGTATCTTGAGTGGCAGTCAGTGTTGTGCAGTTGCAAATAATAAATCAGTGGTGTTGCTGTTGTGCAAAGAGGCAGTTGTCATGTATTTAACACAACTATAACCTGCAAGAACCATTAAATAAGCATTCAACTCTCTTCCCTTTGGTTATTATGGCCTTAAACACAAGAGCACACCCACACACCACTGCTGTTGCTCTTAGAGAAATAGTGAGCACCTGGAGAGACACCAGAAGAGAGTAGCAAGAGTTATCAGACATCCAGGAAATAGGACTTCAGAGGACAAATTGAAAACGCTGACTCTGCAGAAGACGAAGAAGGAAAATCAGAATTGTTCAGGTATGTAAGAAGCAGCCAGAAGACGTGGCAGTGTTCTGTTCTTCATGCCCACATAAGGGGGAGCAAGGAGTAATGAACTTAAATTTCAGAAGGAAAGATGTTGTTAGATGTTGTCGAAATATTTTGTAATGTTAGTGAAGCACTGACATGGATTGCTACAAAGGGCAGGGAGCCTCCATCACAAAGAGCTTACAGGACAGGTTAAACCTGCATCTAGCAAAACTGACCCAGGTGAAACTGCTCCTTGCGTGGGACAGTAGGATGACCTTTTGAGAGCCTCTCCTACACTGCTTTTCTGTGATTTGAAGACTGAGCTATTTATGCTGAAATTTTAAATTAAAAAAAGTGTGATTTGTTGGTGTCATGTCCNCCCCGATCTACAGAAAAGTTAACATTTCATAAAACTACCAACAGGATTAAAAAACTCACAGTGGAAGCAGAAAAATACAAAAGGTTTGCCTGACTTCATCAGAGTTCACTGACAAGCAGAAAAGAGTGTGAGAAGCAGTGTAATTTTTTCCTTGGGAAGTACAGTAATATCTTGAAGTTGCTTTTGCAGCTTCTCTAGTAGATGATTGAAAGAATTACTACTCAGAAAGAATTGAGAGATGGTCGGATGTCTGAGTGGCAGCTCAGCAATATTGCATGAAGAGGTGCTCCAGAGCCTCTTATTTGAGGGATGGAGTCTGGTACTACAGAAGCAGTGGGAGGTGAGTGGGGTGGGAGGACAGAACCCCAAATTCATGGGAAAGACACGAGAATGAGACTTTTTCTATGCCTCAGCCCAGCAGAGGAAAGCGTATTTTCCTGAGCCTCCCTCAACAAAGGCTGTATGTTTTGAGGAAGAATGAGAAATATAAGCAGAGCAGGTTTGGCTTTAGAAATTTAGGAGACAGCTACAGCTTTTCTGAGGTGCCACATATTTTTATCTAGTTTAGTGGGCTCAGGGAAGGCAATATCAAGAAACTTCAAGTTCTGATGAACATGCACTGACTTGGATTTGGACTAAAAATGGTTGTGCAGCCAGGACTGCAGCAGCAGTGTGTGAGGGTTTTAATTTATTTGGTTTTTTTTGAGCAGAGCAGAGCTTGCTAGTTCAGAGCTGTCTGCCAGGATGCCTAAGAAGGTGACTTCTCTTGGTCAAAGTGTCAGTGACAGATGGAGTTTCCCAAGCTTTCTTAATTTGAGAAATGCAAATGTTGGTTTTTATTTTCTGCCTTTCTTTTTCCTCTTTCAAAAAACTTTGAATTCTCAGTGGGTTTGTGCCTGTATGTGTGAGGAACAGCTTGGAAATCTGGGGGAACAAGAGTGTGTTTTATGTTAAGTTTTCCAGATCTGTTGTTAAAGTTTTGTCAGCTGGAAGAATGCAGTAAAACTGTACTTCTGTTAACAAAAGTGTTAAAGGAGGTCCGGGGGGGGATTTAAAACTGGAAAAAAGTTTGTATATTTCCTCATCTTTTGTGAGGCTTTGCAGCAGCCTCAGTACTGCAAAATGCAAAGACTGGATCTTGGTTTAGTTACATGGAGCTTGCGTGTTGCCTTGACAGTGGTAGTAATGACAGAGATGTACCTGTTTTGTTCCTAAACAAAAGGAAGCATGACTGGGCACAGGGTATTTGCTTGGACACTCTGTTTTGTATTAAATTGAGATAATTTTTGGCTTTTATGTGTATAAAATAACTGAAGATTTTTGAACAAGAAGCTTGTGGGACAAAAATGTCTGAGTAAATATAAAATGTAGGCTTTTCTTAGCAAACATTTTAAAGCCCAATTTAAATATTTTTTTTAAATTGTCTTTCCTTTGATTTGCAGGGATTGAATTCAGACTTTGCTGAGTTGAGGAACTGTTAGTAGCAAAAAGCTGCTTCAAATCAGTAGAAAATGCTGTGGCTTGGTAGAATGACATTGTGCTTTTGTTTTGGTCTATAATCTCATGGTCTGCTCTCAGATCTGCTAGCATTAGAAATATTTTGTATTATATTTTAATTGCTGCTTTTTATTTTTAAAATGCTTAACACAAATGCTTTTTTCTTAAATTATGGTTAGCATTTTAGTAGCTGTCAGTATCAGGTTATCACTACTGGGCTTTCAGGTTGACTCTTAGCAGGAATGAGTCTGTTAGGTTGCCCGTGTCGCCAGACACTGTGGATATAAGGGTGCAGCTTCTGCTGGAATCTAGTTTGTCGTGTAGGTAACTCTCTTTCAATGAGCAGGATCATGTCTTCCCTTGGAGGTGTTTTGGTCATGAGATCATTCTTCCAAACTGCAGGGCATTGCTACATAGTAAAAATGAGTAATATTCTGCCCACTTTCAGTAATATGTGGGAAAGGGGGTTATCTCATAATCTGGTACACCAGTTTGAGTCATATCACATTGTTAACTTCATTATATTGCTCTTTAATCTGATCTCTTCAGTGGGTAGACAGGTTGTGCACAGGGCTTACCGTTACCAAAGCCATTAAGAGCTCTGTTAAGGGAAATGAGGGTAGTAGGAAACCACTGAATAAGCATGTTGTGGTGTTTTGGTGTTTTGAGGGTTTTGTTTGTTTAGGGAAATAGCCAAAAAATAAAAAGGAAAAAGAGAAAAAGAAGTACTACTACATAAAATGGTACTTGGAACTGCATGTCAGTGTTTGTTTCAAGTTTGGGTGGCTGACACTGGTTATTTGCTAACTTTATTAGTGGTAGTGTTCTGTTTTAAAGAATGTGTTGTATAAGATCTGCTTGCCAGGGGATTTGCATAGCATCAGTGTTTGGCAATGAAATCTGGCAATTTTACCTGTGCACTTTGTCCAGCAAAATATTCCAAAGTTGATTGTGTGCCCCCAAGAGGAGGGTAATACGGGGCAGAGTGACCTAACACTGTGTCTCCTGATGCTCCTTTTGTATGTAACCAGTTTGGTTAAACTCATCACCTGTTTCAGAGACAAGGAGGTCTGAAGTGAGACCCCACCAAACAGTCCCATTGCTTCCAACTGCCTAAACAGGAAGACGGTTTCCTGTAGTTAAGGTTATTCAGCCGCTGAGGTAGATAGCTGTCCTACCTGGTAACGGGTTAAGAAGGTCAAGGTGCTAGAGCCGTGTTTCTTGGGACAAAAAGTTTGCAAGCTGAAGACCTCACTGTATATGCAATAGAAATGATTCTAAGAAATGCGTTAAGAAAACACCACCGCTACCAAGAAAAACTTACTAATTGACACCTGTGAGGAGTCCAGTTCATCTTTGATTACTACATAGTCTCTAGGTTTAGTTTGTTCTTATTATGGTCTAAAGGAGGAGAGTCAAACACTTCTGCATGTGGAAAGTAGGAAGAAATAAACTCAAAAAAGAGATGGTGGTGTCTCAACTGAAAAACACGCATCCATAGGCTAATGTTGTTCTGCAGATTTCACAGCAAGACATGTAGTATATTACTTTACGCACTTCAGTAACTGCTGGCTAGCTCTGGCTGTGTTTGTTAAACTGGTGGTGGTCGTTCTTCTTTCCCACAGTTAAGACAGATTCATCTCTTTGGAAGAAAATCCTCAAGAAGTGAACTTTAAAGCAAAATGAGTTTGGCCTCTGCAGTGAGTGTTTAACGGTGCAGAAATCCTCTACCACTTGGATTTTATTTAAGCGGTTAAAACCATCCTTACCCATTTCTCAGGAAGACACAAATAGATTATTTTTCAAACAAAACAGAAGTTCAGTAAAGCAGATGTTACTATTTATCTTTACTGTTTAATGATGTAAATGATACCAGGAATGTTGCACTGCCACTTAAAAACAAAATCATTTGTTTATTTGTAGCATTATTCCCAGGCAGGGGAAACTTCAACCTCTGTACCTTAAATATTCTTTGAAACTTAATCGGCTTGGAATTCCTAATGAGTCCTAGTTTCCTCTTCCCCTGAGAACTGCATTCTTCATACACAAAAATACTCAGATAGCCAGTTGTCTTTTCCTGCACTTTTCTTACAAATCTTTCTAGTCTTATAGCCGGAAAGTTGGAGTTTTATTCACTTTATCATTTGCTGACTGCCTTTTTAATAAGGCAAACTCCACTTTCAGAGGTCAGTCAAAGTAACAAAAATGTTTAATTTTATGCCTCGTACAAAGAAGGGAAGTGATTGAATGAGAATGGAATGTCACAAGGAGTCCGGATGCAGTGCAAAAAAGCATTGCCACCACTGGTTCTTCTGAAGTAGATAGTTAATGCATATAACTGTTCGTGTGACTGCAGAGCCTTGCCAGCAAGATCATTGTGTCTGAATATTTTTATTCCAGAAGAATGTAGCTGAAAATAAGCCAGATGATTTATTTGCTCCAAGGCACGATGGCTTTGTACATTATCTGTGTATTTTATGAATTATTCCTAAAATGGAATTCAAGTTGAGTCTTTTTTAATAAATCAAAGTCAAATATACATTTTAGACCACTCTCTGTGACAAACTCTGTAGAAGAAATAAAACACTTTGAATAGCTTTTAAATACTTTCTACGATAACTTGGAAAATACTTGCTTCTCTGCTGCCTTCTAGTTATGCTGTGCTGTAAGCCCTTGCCTGCTATGGGGAGCAAGGCCCTGGAGGTAGCCAGAGCCCTCCCGTTCCTGCCGCTTTGCTCTCCGGGCTGTCCTTCTGGGTGGCTGCGCTCCTGTCTGTTCTTCCACACCTAAATGCTCCGTTTGTGTGACCTGTTTTGTTTTTGCTTGTAGTATCTGGGGCATATGTCTGTCTTCGGTCACAATTCTCATTAGTCCTGGTAGGAGAGAGGGAGATGAATGGAGGGTGGAAAGGTGCGGGGGACAGAGGTGCTGGCCGAGGCGGGCACCCTTCCCTGCCCTCAGCCAGCATGGGGAGGGACCAGCCACCCTTCGCGTCCCTGCCTCTCCTTAGGCTCTCCGAGGGAGTATTACATGACCCAGTTCAGTGAAATACTCTGAAGAGCAGATTTGTGCCAGCGTTAGCAGTTCCTGTCAGACAATGCAAGTGACAGGGCTGCAACTTTGTGCGTGCATTCTGCAGTCACTATTGTATTCTAAAAATGGCACTGTGTTGCCACTGTATTATGTGGCAAAATGTTTTTCATGGTTATTACTCTGCTTGGAAGATAAACTGCTGGATTAAACTTTTCTGTTTTTATGATAATGTTTTACAATGATTCAGATTTTTTTTGTTTGTTTATTTTTTTAGCAGAAATTCAGCTAGCTCTTTGTACAAGTGGGGTTTGCTGTTGATTTTGTCCGTGTGATAATATGCTACTCCCATTTTTGTATTGTTTCATGTGCTCGATATTGCTAAGTAACTTAACAACCTTTTCATTCTTCAAATAACCATAGCTTGAGTGCAGAAGTAAAAATGACATGGGATCAGTCTGATCTCCCCTTAATTCATAGAAACCAACGCTCACTCACTGTTTACCTTATTTTAAGTAAATGGTTACATATCTGAAGTGTTATTTTAATAAAAAAGATCTAATTCCTTACCCCAAACACTGAACAAAAAGGAAGAAGGGAAACTTCTGTGAAATCTTCTGTTTGCTTGAAAGAGGTTTGTTTCTTCTCCTGCAGGTACTTGGGCGATGTTTCTTGACAGTGATGCAGGTCCACTTCCAGTTCCTGTCACAAGCTTTGCAGAAGGTCCAGCCAGTGGCGCACTCTTGCTTTGCTGAAGCTGTAGCGCAGGAGAGAAAGAATGTTAGTGGGGCTGGAGCCTCAAATTTAAACCCCACAAATGAGCTAGAAGATGCAATAAGATCATGGAGAGGAGCAGCAGAGGTACGGTGGTCTTACTGTAGTGATGCTATATTTAGTGAAATGCCAGTTATATTTAGTGAAACCTAAATTCCGGCTGGATGCCCTACTAAAGGAAGAAAATCTCTGATTTTAAAGACGTGCTACATTTGAAGAGGGGGGAGCATGGTGCAGTTAATTTCAGATGCTAAAACTTGTTTCACCTATATGGTGATTGTACTGTCTTTGTTCTGTGTAAAGTTTACTTGGTGATATGATTGTACAGAAGGAGTGCACAAACAGTGGAAACAGCTTTTTGTTATTAGTCATGAATTAATGATGTTCAAATGTGGTTTGGCAGACAGAGGGCATTTAAAAAAACATTAAATTTATGTTTAATATACTTAGTTCCTTAAAACTGTGTTACATTTTCTAGAACTGCCCTGCAATTGCTGTCAAGTTTGTTTAAAATGTGATTAAAATTAAACTTAAGTTTGTAGAATGTGGGACCTTAACTTCCTTTTTATACGTCCTTAACAGCCCACTTCAGCTATTTCTGTTAATAAAACCTGTATTTTGAAATAGTTTAGTACAAGTATTACACTAATTGAATCCTTTAATAAACATACAAGGGGAGAAGAGGAAAATACAGATTCTCCCTAGTTCCAGAATAACAATAGAAGAAACTTCTCAATTTTTATGCTTGACTAAAACAAGTAGTTGTTTGGGGGTTTTGGGTAGTGTAAGAAAAACTTGTGTTCTGTAAATAAATAATCTCTCTCTCTCTCTTCTAATTGTAGATAGATTAATATACAAATCATTTTGGTAGAAGGGAGATTTGAAATAGCGAAATCTTTTACTTTGTGGAGTGGAAGGCGATCCATTATTTCCATATAAAATCAGCGTCTTTGGCAGGAGAGTACACTGCTGTTTCAGGAGAAAGTTTAAGATGATGCTTTTTCAGTAGCTCGAAACTATTCTTCCTTTTTCAGATTTTCACTTGGAAAACGCTGTAATTTTGTATGTGTCGATGAGGTGCGCAATGTGTCCATCCATTGGCGGTAGTACCAAACATCCCTGGTTTGGACATCCTGCTTTAGAGCAAGGCTCCCTCCGAGACTGAAAAATAAGCTGTAGCTGAGGCCTTAAATGCAGTGGAGAGTAGGCTTCCATTTGTTTTACCCTGCTAAGTAGTGTAATATTTTACAGTTAAAACTAGGTATTTGGCTTTTTCATATTTCTTATTTTTCAAAATCGTATTACATAAAGCTATTCTCTTGCTGTGCTAAGCTGGTCTGACTCTTGTATGGCTCTTCTCAAATTGCACCACAGTAATCACCCTTAATTTTATAAAATATATCTTCTTCTGTGCACAAGAGTGTGTGTACACATGAGTAAATGTATCTTCTGTTTCTGCGGCAAGTAATACCCTTTCTGTTGAAGTTAAGTCCCTCCTCTGATAACCACAGTCATCATGTGGCTGGTGTAACAGGATCCTTAGTCCAGAGAGGGAGCTGAAATAGTAACAGCAAACAATGTTGAGTTAAGTTGCTAGCCAACACCTATATGCCATACAAATTACATGAGACGTGTACGTTCAAAGTAGCAGCAGAGGTTTAATAAGCTATAATAAATAATCTCCTCCAGATCCTTTCCACCAGGTGCTGCTTCTCATTTCCTTTATAATGTTTTAAACTCTGTGGTGGTTTTTTTTATTTCTCTTTTTAAAATTTAATTAAGGTTGACCTGGTTTAATGTTGAACCTCTTTACCCTGGATTTTTATTTTACATTACAGGCCACATCTCGACTGCGAGAAAGAGGCTGTGATGGATGTTTGGCAGGAATTGAAGTTCAGCAACTTTTCTGCTCACAGAGTGTGGCGATCCCTGAACATCAGCTCAAAGAGCTAAACATGAAAATTGACAGTGCTTTGCAGGTGAGTTTTTAAAGTCTGCTGCTTTCATGTGCAGGTAGTACAGTCAATGGGCCAAGGAGTGAAACGGGGAAGGAGTATATTACTGTAAAATACGTACCAGAGGCAGCTATGAGGTATTTGAGAATGACAGTATTGGAATCTTAGGATAAACGTGTGTATGCCATAGAACTGAGTAGGGCAAATCCATGCAACAATTCTTATATGTGGATCCGGATACAATGACTGTGTGCCCATTTACTTGCCGATGTGCCTGTTCTATCTCAACTTTTTGTTTCATGTCAGGCTTACAAGGTGGCTCTGGAGAGCTTAGGCCATTGTGAATATGCAATGAAGGCTGGCTTCCACTTGAACCCAAAAGCTATTGAAGCGAGTCTTCAGGTAGGGTTTGCTAAACCTGCTCTCTCTTTCATCCCTCCACACCTTGAAAGTAACTGTTTAAAAAAAAATAATACTTGACTCATACTAGTTTTCTGATGTCTTCATTTCTTCTAATGGATCTGTTGCTTTACGTTTCAGGGCTGTTGTAGTGAAGCTGAAGCCCAGCAAACAGGAAGGAGACAGACTCCACCTCAGCCAATTCAGTGTGAACTGCCCACTGTACCTGTCCAGATAGGATCGCATTTTCTGAAAGGAATATCCTTTAATGAGTCCGCAGCAGAAAACCTGAAGCTGAAAACGGTAATAACCCCGAATCTAGGGGGGGAGGGGCTGGAGAAGATAAGAGTAGAACTCCTTAAAATTCAGGGAACAACTGCAGTAGAAGTTCAGTGCCAAACTTGTATTTAAAAGTGTGTATTTTTAGCCTGACTTCCCGTGGAAACAAGATGTTGATAACATTGTAGGTCCATGGCTGCTTCTGATAATGTTTTAACCACCTGGGCAAATTCTGTCCAATCTGAGAGAAGCATAGAAGTCTAGGAGGTGATGAAGCTTTTACGAACTTTCTGAAAATAGCTGGGTTAGGTATCAGGTGCAGAGGAAAGTGAGCCCTTGCAGATGCCCCAACCAGGTGATGCACTTCAGAGCTTTTATCTTTTTAGGGCCACAATGCATCTGGCCCAGACCATTCTAGTGCTAAGGGAGGTACTTGAAAAAATATTTTATAACAATGCTGCTTTTAGTGTCTTCTTACAAACTTCAATCATTTTTTTTAGAAATAATTTAAAATTGTAGAGAATTTAATTATATTTTCAGTATAAAGGAATGGAAAAGATGTCCATTCAGAAGTAATTTGGGCAATTTTAATCAGCATTTTCACTTTTTTTTATAGATAAGCCCAGTTCCTTGCTCCTGAAAGAGTTGAAACAATCCACAGCTCAAAATACTGCTTTTCTGTTGTCTTTGCAGTGCTTTTTGTAGTTTTGATTAAACCGTTTTGCGAGAATATAAGCAAACATACTCTTTATGATTTTGGAGGAGTATTGTGTTCCAGATAGCAGAGAAGGTCTTCCGTATTTCTGTTCTGCAGTTGAGCTCTTCTAGTTATGCAAGACTGTTCAGAGGTAACAGACATTATAGTTGTTTGAAAAATGTGTAGAATAATGATAAATGCATATGGAAGCATTGGTGTTAACAATTATGAATCACGTGTTTAGTATGACAAAGTTTTAATGCCTTTTTTCAGCACACAATGCTGCAGTTGATTAAGGAAGCGGGATGCCATAATGGACTTACACCACGGGATGACTCTCCTGTTACTGAAGTCCTGAATCAGGTTTGCCCTTCTACTTGGCGGGGAGCCTGCAAAACTGCTGTGCAATTGTTATTTGGCCAAGCTGGACTGGTAAGTGACTACAAATAGGCTTAGCGAAAAAAGGGCTACTTAAACATCCTGAAGAGAAATGAGATATTTTAAAGAGTTTGGAAATTAATTTCCAGTGTCTTACTTTGGGTTTCTCCGTTTTTAACACCGCAGCTAACTTGATTTATGAGCAGAATGTGTCCTCGTAGAGTGCAAGTTCGTAGATGGTATCTGTAGTTGGTAGGAATAGAGGACTGTACTGTGTGCTTCGTAGTCTTTGTTATTAGAGAGTACACAAGAAACAAAACTAATTCATAGCGAAATAGAAAGATTTTTCAAATCTGTAGATGACCATGTTAAAAAGAAACACCTCTTCCCCCCTATTCTCTCAGATTAGCTTTAAAAACTGCCGATTTTTCATTTCCTCTCTGCTTTGAATGGAAGCTGAGTTTCCTGCCCAACATAGACCGGGAAGTCCTCTGCACCG
Organism: Ibidorhyncha struthersii; assembly: GCA_013398815.1. Lineage (NCBI taxonomy): Eukaryota > Metazoa > Chordata > Aves > Charadriiformes > Charadriidae > Ibidorhyncha > Ibidorhyncha struthersii. Next base: position 235,820 of record VZSZ01001648.1, on the reverse strand, counting down.
AGTACAGCCTGACATCTGCAGCAGAGGACAGAGCAATTCAGTACCTTGCTGTAGATATATGTGGTCTTTAGAAACAGCCCCCTGGATTTTACACTGTCTAAACAGCTGCTAAAAATAGATGCTTGGAACATACTCTGATAAGAAAATGCATTTGTGCTCCCATAACTAATTACTGCAATCTCTTCACTTAGTAAAAGTGTTTGTTCATGACACACAGTTTTTGTAGTACTGTGAATTTTCGTTTGACTGGACAAGTAAAATGGGGGCAAGAATGCAATAGGATAGGAAGGAAACGCAAGCATAAAGGTACACTGTAGCCTCTGATAGTTTCTGTCAAGTATTCTCTGACTCATCTTTAACGTACAATGAGCTAAATGCTTCTTGTTGATTCTATAGGCTGATTATTTGTTCAAGGTGATGGAAGGCCATCAGGACTTTGGAATTAATTGTAATTTCTGATGAAGGGATCCACATTGCCACTTACTTTGTAAATATCCCATTTTTCAAACAAATCACACAGCTGATTAAGTGACTGCGACCTTCTGTTCTGTTCATTAAACTGTATGGTTTTTTGGTATCATTAATAGGTTCTCCAATAGCGGTGTATGATATATGACAAATTTGCTATTTACAATTTATTTCTACTTCCGTGTTCCTTTGATACTAGATACTGCCGTAATATTAAGTATCTGTTAGAGAAGTAGGTTCAAATCGTACAGGAATTCAACTGACTTTTCATGTAAAGAAGGCCTAAAATCAAAGGGACAGACCATCAATATAACAGCAGTGCACCTGCCATGAGTCCTTACTTCCCTCTGATACCGGGATTTAAGGACAGGGGACGGTAGTGCATTAACCACTTTGTGTAAGGAAGTTTTACAGGGAAACATAAGATGGTGGTGTCTTTGCAAGGAGAGGAAGCAACTGTGGAGTAGTAGGATTGATCAAACTTCTACTTAGAGGTTTTCAAGGAAAACGTATTAAATATTAATAAATACAAGAAGAACTGGAAAAAAGGATACAGTTAAGTGGGATTGTGCCTTCACCTGCTGTAGGTTGTGGTTGGATTCTGGGAGTCAGCAGCGAGGTACAGGAAATGAGGCCAAGAAAAACTGTTTCTCAGCAGCCCAATGGGAGTGTGCTGTAACGCAGGAGGAGTTCTTGGCTCCCGAGTGTCTCGATGAGGAATGCCTTGGAGGATGCTGCACTTCCTGCCATTCCCTTTCTGGGGGGTTCAGTGTTGTGCACACCCAAGTCCTGCCCTGATGAAATCTGGGGAGTCGCCTGAGGCACACTTGGACTCAGGAGGCTGGAAATCTCCTGGTGTCCCCCAGTCTAGACGTTAACTAGTTAGACCTGCTGGTAATTAAAGCGCTGATAATTCTTCAGGTTTATCATAACATTTCGGGAGTTGTCAGCATAAAACTTACTTATGCATTCTCCCAAACGATAGTGCTGATGAAAGGAATATTATTTGTGTTGAATCATGAATGTCTCCAAAGATTTTTGCATGAACCCCAGGTTCTGAAAGTAGCAGGTTTCTATCTTCAAAGACGCAGTAATGAGCTATACACATGACAAAAAACCTGCAAGCCTTCTCTCTCCTTCGTTCATTGGCACTTTGATTTGTTACAGTTTGGAAGGGTGTGAGGGTTGAGGTTTTTCTTTCTAAACTATGTGCCATAATTTTTTACAAGATTTAATTATGCTTGTATGTAGCCTCATGCGATGATGAGAAATTGTAATTTGCTTCTCTAAAGCATTCTTTGGGTGGAGATGAGAGAGGAAACACCTGTAAAACAAGAACAATAGATGTCTGATGCACAGGAAGCTATGCTCTAAGCACCCACCAGGCAGGGAGGGAGAATGTGTTTATTTTAAGTTTATTTTGTGTAGAACTCGGATAAATGAATCATGGGACAATATTACATAGTCTTTGGTTTACTGCTTTCAGAAACTAAGCTGGCTGCATTAGTTCAGAGTTGTGTGTAAAATTGTCGTTTAAATGCCAAATTTAAAAAAGAACATTACTTGAGAGTCTCTCTATTGTTAGCTTGTCTTGCCATGTGCTTTTTAAGAAGAAACTCATTAAGAGTGGAAAGCACGATGAGATGTGACTTAGTTGGCATTGTTATTTTAGGCTTCAGGTTTTTAATATGAGAGATACTTTTTAAAATTGTGGTTTTTCAGTTTTTACCTTAGCATGTATACTGAGAATTGTATTTTCAGATTTGGGTCAGCTGAAGAAATCTCCATGTTTGAATAAAAGCAATGTGTATTAAAATAGTTGAATTCAGAAGATGAGTGGAAGTAAAACTTTGAATTGGCCTCATGCAGAGCCATGAAGAGGTGTAGCTGACTCTCCAGCCATCCTTTTTTGTGCTAGTAGGTCTTTGTGTAGCAAAAAACAACATGCGTTGCAGAAGCACTAGATCTCCTAGTAATCCCAGATGTTATAATGCTGACCAAATGTTGAGAAATGTAAAACCTTTTTTAAAGGGAAGAAACAAAGTTTGGGGGGGAATATCACCCCCCAACAAAGGCCAGGCCACAGGCACTACCATGCACCACTACCAGGAGCTGATGTGGCTCTGCACACATCAGAATTGTAGTTCTGACTTACAGGTCTGAGATGCAGATAGTATTTTTCTTAGGAGTTGAGAAAAATCACTCCTAAGTTCATCTCTCCTTACCCTAATTCTAATTGCAATGTAGCTGATTCACAGGTTATCAAATTACATAAAATTAAAATGGTACAAATACAAGGAAAAAAGTAGTGGAGCTGCCCTGTTACTAAGCGAGAGGCATTTTCAGGAGCGGATAATAGCGTGGCATTTTGTCACTGTGCTTAGACACGTTTTACAAGTTTGAATAAACTCAGGCAAATGCTTGGAGTCAGCTGGAGGAAAACTAAGGCCTTACACTAAAGGGTCTAAAAGGTGGAAAATAATTATGTTCAAGTGTCATTGGATGGTCAGAGCCAGAGAGAGGAGACTCTCAGCATTATTCATATTTCACATTTCTTCATAACCAGCAGTAGACAACCAGTTAGAAGTAGAACCAGTGTAGGATGATTGCAAAAGAGCCAGTAATATCCCTTGAGGCTTATTTATACCGGAGGACTTTTGCCATTTCAAGGATAAATGGCACAGCTAATCTGCTAGTCACTGAAGCAAGAACTGCTGACTGCTGCCAAAAAGCTGCTGGTTCAGCATGACCAAAATAGGAAGTTATGGAAATGATCAAAAAGGCCAACCCATGCAGACTGGACAACAACAGAAAGCACAAACCAAATATGGAACTTACTATCAGTGGTATTAAAGTTTAAATGAAGCTGAAGCGAATCCATTCCTTCTCAGTTCCATAAAAAGAAAGGTTCATGACAGAAGGTTAATTTTGAAGAGTTTCATCTTCCATATATCTTCGTGATGTCTTACAGAAGGCTCAGAATTCAACAAATTGAACAGTCACTTTTCTCCTCTTTTATATAAAAGGGAATTAATAATAGCACAGTTCCATTAGGTAGAATAGAGAAATCCTGGTGTGGGATTTTATAAGCTTAAAAGGAGGAGGGGGGTGTTAAGAATTGTGAGCTATGTGAAGAGTTTCAGACTACATACTGCTTGTCTACACCGTATCATGCACTGCAGTTAAATTGTTTAAATGTTTTTATAAATAGGTTTTGGGGAGCTATTAAAGTAGTAATAGTGCCAAACCTCTCAAATGTAAGGGCTGTGATACGAAGCCCTTGATAACTCCCAGCTGTTAGGTAAAGAGTTGGTAACTACGTAGTGATGCATAACTATACTATGGAATTGAGAAGAATTAAGCCCTTGAAATATGGGTTACTGTAGCAAACTAATCATTTTAGAGTCTTTCTCTTTTTTAGCTATTAAATTAGAAATCAATTTATAATGATCTTGTGAGTGTGGTTTTCTCTGTTTATTTTTTGTGCCTGTAGCGTGGCAGGGAGGTGAGACTCTTGCATCTTAGCTACAGGGGGGATAAAATAACTAGAACTAATTCTTAAAATTACTTCCCTTTTATTTTCATTTTATCTGCTAGGTGGTTGTGGACACAGCACAGATTGAAAATAAAGAAGCCTATGCTCCTCAGATAAGTTTAGAAGGATCCAGAATTGTGGTGCAAGTTCCATCAACTTGGTAAATAAAAATACTGTATTGCAGATTATACTAATAGCTATGATTGAAATATATAGGGAAAAATATTGCAGTACAAGTGGAAGAGAGAATACTATGCAATTACGGCGTATCGTCCTTAAGTTCATTTATCCGGAACTGTTTGACTGCCACCGTTCCTGACAGACTGACAGTTGTACTTCAGCTGTCTTTGTATGAGTGCTGCCTCTGCTGGAGGCAATAGAAGAGAGGCAGTGATGGGGCACTAAAACATACTTTTGAAGAAAAAGCAAAAGCTTGATTATGAAAGAGAAGTTTTTTTTTTTTTAAAAAGAAAACATGATTAATCCAATAGTATTGCTGTTATGCTCCTCCCCGGCAGGTCCTCACAGCTGTTACCTCAGGAAGGCCAGGAATTAGATAAGTATGAGAGCTTTAGCTCCTTCACTGAGCTGTTCTTTCCGTGGTGTTGTGAGCCGCAGAACTCTGTGGTCTGAGAGATGCTATTCCTACTGGTTTAGTTGTCTGCCTAGGAAAAAACGGTAGGGTTAATCTGCAGTTTAGGTGAGGATTTCTTCCCTTTTGAAACAATGATTTGGAATTAGAACACTTCTTTTCCCTCTTACTTGGTAGTACTCAGGGTTAGAATTTCAGTACAACGCAGCTCATTCATCCGAATCCTTTGTGAGAGAGCCTGTTACTAATGGTACCAGTGGTATGTCCAGAAGTACAAGTCTGTTTACCCAAATACATCTTTAATTCTTCTATAGAGCATAAACTGGCACTTCTCTGTTCTCTCTATGTAAATTGCTCTAGTATGAACGAACTAAAATAAAGCAGAGTGCTCTGAGCCAGGCTTTGTATGCTCTGGAACAGCTCCGCCTGCTGACACACGGTGAGAGCGCCTCTTTACTCGTTGGCCACAGCGGCTCCTTGAGTACTTGACAATTGTGCTAATATGTAGATTTAAGTTATTAATTGTCCTAATTCTGTGCCGTTAATGAGGAAAATCCACTAATTCTGCATCTTCCCAGCTCAGTACGATCTTCCCCAGGCCGTTGGATATGCCGAGTCCTTTCCCCGGGCACTCTGTCAGGCTGGGGGCTGGTTCCCAGCGCTGGGCTCCAGAGCACACCCGTTCAGCACCTTTGCTGTTTCCCAGAGATGGGCTTTGTGTATTTGTTAGTTCTTCCCTCTGTGCCTGAATTATGCCTGCTCGGCAAAAGAGCTAATCATTAATTGTGATTTTAAAATAAATGATGTAACTCTTAATTTTACAATTAGATTAGTTGTATATTCAGCAGTAGAAAGAAACCGCGGCTGCAGGTGCAGTCTTTAGGAGCCCTCAGGCATCCATACTTTATGCTGCCTTTACTAGTTGCACCTCTGTGGGAGCAGCAGTGGTGTGTCCATTGGCCATTTATCTGACTAGCATGGGAAAATTGTGTCATGTAAAAAATAAAAATTTTGATTTTTAAGTTAAACTTAATGATTGCAGGTGTCTGAAAGAAGATCCAGCAACAATGTCTTTGCTCCAGAGGAGTCTAGATCCAGAGAAGACTTTGGGACTAGTAGATGTGCTCTATACCGCTGTGTTTGACACGCACAGGTGGAAGGAAGGAAGGTACATCTCTTGAGCCTCATGCTCTGCTATCCTCGTTTAAACAAAGCCGTCATTGTTGAAAGATCTGTACTAAGGAATTTGATGGTACCGGTTCATCAGAATGGGTCAAACCGAGAGCAAGAAATTGGTAATTTATATAGGTACCTTGTGGCTATGTGCAGAGATATAGTAGTAGTCTTAAACACAGACAAGGAGCTTATCCCAGTGTATAGAACTATTCGTTTCTCTCTTCGAAAAATACTTGATTTATATTAAGTTAGTATCCATTTAGGTCTTGAAGCACAATTCCATTCCTTAAGAAATTTTAAACTAGTGAATGCTATTGCAAATGCTAGTAATAATTTGCATTGTTACCATAAGAAGTAGCTGATGAACTTGGCAATCTTTGGGTCTGTTTCTTCTTCTTAACTAGCTGTTACCCAAATACACCTTTTCCTCCAAAGTACAAACTCAATTATGCATTAGGTGGTTTGATACGTGTGTTTTTGTTGATGCAGGGAGCAAGCTTTGCCGTGTATTCAGATCCAGTTACAGCGTGAAATCTCAGACTTTGGGAATCAAGTTGACATGCCATCTGGAAATGGAAGCAAATCTTCAGGTGGTCTGCAAAAGACGTTCTCAAAACTGACTTCACGGTTTACAAAAAAAACTTCCTGCACCAGTACAAGTAGTACTGGAAGTTATTCAATCCCCAATACACCTTCCAAAAATGTCTTCATAAGTTCCAACTCAGAGGAGAAAGCTAAAATGCCCACTAACATAGATGCACGGTTACAAAGCATCTTGAACATTGGTAGTTTTCCAAGGACCGTGGATCCACTGCAGTCAATTCAGAGCACAAATAATCAGCTAGTGAATGGTTTTCTGGTTGAAAGACGAGACAACTTCTTCAAGCCGGATGACGGCAAGGATGACAAAGGTATGAATTTACCAACTGACCAAGAAATGCAGGATGTTATCGATTTCTTGTCTGGTTTTAACATGGGCAAATCCCAGCAGGCTTCTCCGATGGTGAAAAGAAGGAACTCTGTTGCATCCTCTACAGCAACAGAGCAGAAATCAGGAACAGTACAACAGCAACCGCAGTCTGTCTCTCACACACCACTGCATCCTTCTCAGCAGGGCTTGTCACAGCAACAGCAGTCACAAAAGCAGCAGCAGCAGCAGATGCAGTATTACCAACATTTGCTTCAACCTATTGGACCACAGCAACGCGTACCTGCCAAATGGCTGACTAATTCTTCACAGCAGCCAGCCCAAGCTGTTGGAGCTGGATTGTCTCATATAAACCAGTGGAACAACCCTGGTTTTTCAGATTTGAGCTCTGATTTGTACAGCTTGGGTCTTGTGAGCAGCTATATGGACAATATGATGTCAGAGATGTTAGGACAGAAACCACAAGGACCTAGAAACAACACATGGCCAAATCGTGACCAAACTGATGGAGTGTTTGGGATGCTGGGAGAAATCCTGCCTTTTGACCCTGCAGGTGTGTGTCTTTTCCTTTATTACGTTTTTTATAAGTCCTTTTACAAAGAATACTATTAAATATTGCTAGCAGTAACTGCCATCTAGTGCTATCCATTGGTTGCTAGGCTGCTTACAAAGACAAGCAGGTATTTATACGTATGCCTCTTTTCTTTTTTTAACAGAAGGTGAACTAAAGTACAAGCAACTTTCATTAATAAATAAGAATGGGAACAGATTCCTTGGTTTTTGTCCCAGTTGTAGGAGTACTGACCTCTCCTATACGGACCCCATCAGAGTACTGAAACAGATACTTACAGAGGATGTTCCTCCTCTTGTTAATTTCTACAGTTGTTTAAAACCAAACTCTTGAACTTACCTATTTTACCTCTCCCCAAAATGATCCTTCCTGCTCTTTACCGGTCTTGCAGTCTGGAGATGCAGCCAGGTCGCATCTTCCCATATCCCTGCAGTTCTGCGGGGGTCACACTGGTTCCTGTTCTACCGCTGTTCCTGCAGTGAAAGGCTTGGATGCCGAAGGATTAGCGACTAAAGAGCAAGTGCCATGTGGCTTGCCAGATGTGTTTGAACCACCAATAAATTGTAAATGTAGAGGGATTATTGACAGAGATGAAGTCAGATAAAATTTTATAGCCAAAAGCAAATAGCTAAAGACTATGAAATTGACTGTAGAGTCTAAGAGGAGCTTAATGAATTCTTCTGATAGTAGTACGAAGAACAACTTGCAAATCTATTCTCTTGTAAATATAATTTCTGTTGGCCTGGAACATAGCTACAGAAACTTTGTAGTGTGCATGTGTGAAAACTGCCCGGAGAGAGGCAGCACCAGAACAGGAAAACCTTTTACCAAACCAGGAGTCCTTTTCCTGCACCCATTTGCACGCACGTGTGTGTTTGGACTGCATAGGTGTCTCAGAAACCAGCTCATTTGACTCATAATTTTGATAGTTATTTTGTCAACTTAATTGATAAATTAGTGGAGTTTATAAAGCAAAAACAGGCATCATAGTTACGTTATCAAAAGTTTCTTACCAATTATAAGTCTGAATTAGCATCACCTTATTTAAACCTACTTATGATATGTACTTCAGGATTGGTACAGCCTTTAAGGAAGGATAAAATTATTTTCGCCAAGCACCAAATACATGTATGTGTAGGGGAAAAAAAATGTGTGTGTACGAAGGACTGGCATTTTTAGTATTTTGAATTCATTATATGTCTGTAGTATTTTCCTTTTGATGTACATAAAGCTACTTGTTTTGTTCCATCTGACATGATGAATATCAAGGACTATGAAAGCGATACTCGGAAAAGGTGACTTAGTGAAGGTGATAAACGGTGCTCTGTGGGTTGATACATGTTTCTACAGTTGAAGTGACAATATCTTCCACAAATCTGGGGTTTAAAAAACCAAAACCAAACAAAAAACCCTCCAATCAAATAGTTTTTTCCATTGGAAAGATAACTTTTCTTCATATAACTTGCCAGGTTGAGCTGTGATGAAGGAATTTCCAGTTTAAGCTCTAGTTAGTGTGGTACTGAAAGCTTTACAACACAAAACACTTCATTTCCAAACTGTCTTGGGACTTTGTACGCTTGTCATGCGAAACAAATGGCATTACTTTTTGGATAAATATTCTTAGAGCCTGAAAATGCCTCTTTTCAGATGCAAATCTACTAATTAAGAATTTATAAAATTGATGGCTTTTCATGTCAAAGACTTAACTAGCTACCAAAAATGTATTTTGCACTACTTTTATCATCTGCAAGTATTTGATGAAGGAATGTTGTTGCAGGAACTAGTAGAAGGAATGTTGATAACCTCCAGGTCTTTTGCATTATTTTCACAGATGCTGAAGAATAAAATAAAAAAAAAAATCTGATAAATAGCCATTTACCTGATAAGTTTTTAGTGAGGTAAAAGTCAGCACAAGTTGCTATTTCAAACAGAAGAGTAATTTCACACTTAATGCCACGTACAGGGAAAAAAACCCGCGTGCCTTTTGGAATCTCTCTAGAATCTGAACTTGGACCGGAGGATCTGTCTAGCTTCCAGCCTCAGCTTCAGTTGACATGAAGCTGTTTCTCAAGGAGAACGAGTATTAGTGGGAATATTCTGTTCCTGTGCAGCTGTGGGATAGCTGCTCTGTCCCTTGCTTATATAGTAAAGAATGTGTAGAAACAAAGGTTATTCTCTTCATTGTTGTCTTAATGTGCATCCAACAAAACATTGTGGAGCTCCTCTTTTCTGAATGTGCCAAATGAAAACGAGGAAACTTTTCCTCTAAATGCTGAATGGAATGTAGGGACGCCTCCCACAGACTGACTCCTGCGCTCCCAGCTGTGCATGCTTGTTGGATGTTCTTCAGTTGTCAGTCGTTGTGTGAAGCTGAGAGCGGCAAGGCAGTAGTGCTGTACTGCCTGCTGCAGTTCCTCTGCACGTACGCTACACGTTTGCCATAAATCCAGGCAGATTGCAAAGTTTTCCCTCAAAAAAAAAAAAGGGCAAAAATAGCAAGAAGCTGTGGAAATGCAATTACACTGACTCATAACAGCATTCTTTTTAGTACGTGAATTATTTGCTCTGATCAACTGAGCTTTTAAATCACACTTGGATTAAGGCTTTTGCTGTGTCTGCTCAAGATCATGCTTACCGTGTATTGGATTGCATACCAGATGCTTGGGATTTAGAAAGCACTCTGGAAGAATTTTTATTTTTAAGAATTACCCTTTTTTATGTAAATAGGAGTCTTATTCTGAAATATTTTGCAGATCAGGATCAGCATGTTTTCAAAATTGTCTAGTTTCTGTAGGGCACAGGTAATTTCTGGGCTGTATGTTCTAATACGATCAATCTGACATTGTGCTTTGAAGTAGGCAGGATCACAACACAGCTGGAAATCATGTCGCAATCTGGAATCAACGATAATAATTGATATGCTCTTTTCCTCTGAGCTTGGATAAACATGCAGGCTTTAATTCCATCAGTGTCTGCTGATGGGTTAGGGGACCTCTCCGTGTGCAGACATGATCCTGGTGACAAACATGATTCCCTTGGTGGAATCCAAGGGGCAGGTAGAGAATCGGGAGAATTGTTATCCGCCGTGGTGCGGATCTACTTCTTAAGAACATTTTGCATTCAGTGTTCTCCGCTGCTCCATGAAGAGGTATCAACTGTTGTCTGGCACTTATTGTCAGTGAGGGAACTATTTTCTGTTGTGGGGTATGGTCAAGCCGAAAGGATTAAATGAGGGGGATAATTGCTGTAGAAATAGCTGAGTGTCAGCAACTGACTTCTTGGGTTTCTTTTATTCAGTTGGCTCTGATCCAGAATTTGCCCGCTATGTTGCTGGGGTCAACCAGGCTATGCAACAAAAACGGCAAGCACAGCATGTCCGTCGCCCGAGCACCACGCGCAGCAACTGGCCTCTTCCTGATGATCCTCATAAAACCTGGCCCTTCCCTGAGTATTTCACAGAAGGGTAAGAGATTTGACAGGATACATGTTTTTATTGTATATGAGTCTATTTTACACTCAGACGTGGCAGAATGGGGGAATACTGGCTGTTTTTTTCCAACTGGCGCTGCATCTGTGAAAGGTGCACTTCATTATGTCAAGAGTGAGAAATCTGGGCCCTTCCTGTGTCGCTTATGCCAAAGCACTGACACAGGTTTGGTATCTTCTTTAGAGTGGAATGTACACTGACTTCCTTATTTCTTCTGTCGGAGTTGAATTTGTAGCAGATTCGTTCAGCACGGGTTTCTTTTAGTATTTTGAAATTTAAGACCTAGTTTTGATGAAGAGTGATGCTATGAAAGTTGCAGCGCCTGACTGAATTCAGCTCTCCAGATGTTAGCCACTTAATCTGGCTTCTATAAGGCACAGTACCTTACAGCATGTTAGTAGTTCTTAACTTCTTCCAAACCGTAACTGTTTATTACAACAGAACTATTTCAGAATCCTCTGTTCACGTGTCCATGATGTAACAGCTGTGATTCTCAAGCTAGCTTAAATTAAAACTACTAGGACGAGTACGTGTCCTAGCTCAGCTTTGCAGTGAAAACATGAACTGCTTAGAGATCCCAAACCCATTGTTTGTTTCTCCTTCCTGACCAGGAGAGGCACTTTTCATTTATAAAATTCATTTGGTAAATTTTATATGAAGCGACTGTAACAGACAGAGCAGTGATGTGTTACTCAGAAGTAAAGAAGGGAAAGTGTTTGTACTGCTGGTACACTTCACAAAGCACGGAAGTCTCTTTGTGTCCCGAGGTACCACCTGTGACGCAGACCCAGCACAACTACCCGGGGCACACGGCCTACCCCAGGCGCTCTAGGTACAAGGACTAATACAACTCTTTGTCTTGCAGCGATGTGACGAATAGCTGGTCTGGTACTCAAGGAGACTCCGCCAGTTCCAGTGACGAGACCTCCTCAGCTAACGGGGACAGCTTGTTCTCCATGTTCTCAGGGCCAGACCTTGTTGCTGCTGTAAAGCAGAGAAGGTGAGCAAAACAGAAATACCACTTCCTAAGATTCTTTTTTTTTTTTTTTGATACTTTGAGTAGTCACACAAAGGAAGTTCATCCCAATTAGACAAAGCTATACAAACGTCAGCGAAGTACGAAACACTGATGATATGATCAGTGTATAGTCTATCTGACTTTAATGCTGGGGATGCCCAAATTGAGTTTCGTTAGTAGCTGTCGTCTCAAACTAACTAGCGTCTGTGCAAATTGCCGGTTTTCAGCTGAATTCCAGCATGTCTAGAAAAGATCGGATGCTTTCCCTCTCACAAGATAATGCATTTTGGATGATGCTTCTTTCCGAGCTACTGAGGCGTTAGAGAGAATCTCTGAATTGGTTTGCTCAACTGCGTACTTCACGGCAGCTCTGTCCTGTCCCTCACCTGGTGCCGTTTGATGCCTGCAAGTTCTTGTTTCCTGGTTTCTACTGCAACTTTGTGGTGCTCAAGAAATACTGCGGATAACATCGTGTAGACTTCTGTCTTGCCTTGCCCACACAGCTGTTTTAGTAGTCGTAAATACACACCTGTTTAGGCCTTTATTTCTGATAATACGGAGAGGAGGCTTAACTGCATTCATAAATAAGCTTAGTAACGTAACTAAGCCAGGGTTCTCAGCTAGGAACAATCCACTTAAAAGTAGTAGTACGAATCACAACGGTTACTTTCTGCCTTTCTGAAGGGCTGGAAGCTGGCTGTCTTTGGAACCTCAGTGATTCCACAGATGAAGCAATTAAGAGAATAATAAAAGGCACAAGATGAAGCATGAATTCCAACCAAATACCAATATGGCATTAGTCTGTCAAACTATTCTTCAAAGCCTTTTCTAAAAATAAAATAAGCTAGTTCTGTGGCCAAATATTCCCTTATTGTTTAGATCACAGGATAATTTAGTCAATACATTTAGATAAAAGATGCTCTCTGCTTTTTGGTGGCAGGAGAGAATCAGTGGATGTAGTGCCAGTTTCCTGATTATCTGTGGATAGCCGATATGCACTGCCAGAAAGGGAGTACGCTGATGTTGAAGATGAAACTAAGGCAAGCGGGTTGAAAGGAATTGGCCAAAGGAAGAGCTTTTTCTGAATTTTTGCACTTACTAAGACTTTATAGAGAAGGGGACAGGAATTGAGCTTCAATAAATGCTAAATTGAAATCAATGGGAGAGAGCTATCTAATAAGCGGTCACAGAAAAAGCAGTAATTATTTGTGTTTTTTAAAAAAGCAGCAGGGAAGGAAAACACAGTAAGCATATAATGGGTGACTTAATCTGCCAAGCTCCCAGCTATCAAGAGACTGATCGGGGAGCAAGAAGATCAAAAGCCCGTGCTTTATGTAGTGTTCTGAAAAGCAGAGCATTAGGAAGTTCCCAGAGTGTGTGCCTCATTAAATAAAAACTTGGGCTGAAGTAACAGTGCTACTGTCTCAGGTTACTTCTAGGAAGAAAAACATTCTACAGGGGAGGGAGCGCCTGACAAAAAGACTGTAGCTAAAACTCCACAGTAAGAGAAGGCAAAAGGGTTGAGCGTCCTAAAGCTGACCTGTGAAGGACTGCTCACCTGTGGAGGCCTGATGATTGCANCCCCCCAAAAAAAAAGGAGAAAAAAAACCCTGCCAGAATGCACGTGTGGTAAAGGATTCTATTTGATATCAGGTCACAAATTTAAACCAAAGATACACCATTGTTTGTCAGCAAAGTCACGGTGCTTCATCAGATGTTTCTCTTGCTCAGCTGCTTCTTTTGTCTTGTCTGTAAAGTTACTTCAGAAAGGATACTTTAAAAAAAATGGTAACAGAAGAAAAAAGGCAGATTTCTTCAAAGTGGGCGAAAGACCAGCCCATCTTCCTTTCACCTCTGCAGAAACGTGGGCACGTTGCTGAAGCTGTAGCTCAGAGCAGTACTGCCCTGTCAAGCCCCTGACAGCGTTCAGTAACGGATTTCTTTCTGCGTTGCTTCTTTTACCAGTACTGAGCAAAATACATGAAACAAGACAAAACATAAGTACACATTCTAGGCTGTCAAGTCTGACAGACTGAAACTACAGAATGGTATATGTCAGTGGCGGATTAATGTGGGTGACTCATATTTTGTTTGGTTGTTTTGTTTTTTTTTTAAAAAAAAGTAAATGTCACTCTCTTTTTGGGCAGAAAACACAGTAGTGGCGAACAGGAACCTAGTACGCTGCCATCACCACCTCTGCTTTCTGCAGCAGATGACCGTAATCAGGTAAGCTGAAAATGGCTTTGCTTAGTCATTCTTCCTGTTTGCATTTTGGGGTGGTTTACACCAGGAGAACAACTAGAACAGTGTGTGTATCTCCACGTTGCTTACCTCACTAAAACCCCAACCATCTGCACTCAAGCAGTGCTAGCTGCTTTTATCAAAGTTACCAAGTTTAAATATTAAAGTGGGAATCGCCTATCTTTTTCCCTTGTAGCAGAAATTATCACAAAGATTTCAAGTTAAGCTAATAGGCAATACTGTCAGTTTTAATTGTCTGTGCAGAGAAAACTAAAGTATCACCAGAGCTGCTCTCTGTCTTGCTGGAAATCTGATGTAGAGCGGAGCTACTATTTGTCAAGCAAATGTGGTGAAGTAAATGAAGTTTTTCAATGGGCAGATATTTTAAGAATTGAGAGTGTTATATATATATGCATCAATTCTATTTTCAAACATAAATTAATCTTCCGAGAATGTCTGAAGGAGGGGTAAGATGACATGTTAAGTATTGTCTCAAAAAGTAAGTGTTTTGGTATTCAAACAAAAACCCCAAACCAACCACTCTCCTCTTCTCAGGACAATAAAACCAAAACCTGGCCTCCGAAGGCGCCCTGGCAGCACACGTCCTCGGTCACCAACACGCTGCCCAGCCAGAGCACCTCTCTGTACCCGCTGAGCAGCCCCGCCAGCCAGTGGGGCGACACCATGCAGATCCTCCAGTCACCCGTGTGGGCAGCAGCCAGCGACTGCGCCCCCGCTGCAGCAATTTCCTCCAACTTTGCCTACGCGCAGCAGCAGCAATCGCAGCCACAGCCTTCCCAGCACAAACAGATGAATAAGGGCTTTAAATCTTTCCCAGTAAAGCACGAACGCAGACCGTCTTACCTGCATCAGTACTAACGGCTTTTCACATTGGAAAATGCACCACAGGGCCAAACGTGTTATGTATACTTTGTTTCACAGCTGTGTATCAGCTATATGCTGTTTATGTCATTAAATACGGAATTGAGGGGGTTTGGGTGAGATCTACAAACTCTTGAATTCTGATTTACAGTGCTGAGCAAATACGGCCAATATGTTTGTTTGATGTACATGAAACAGCCCAAAACTGTGATGTAGAAATGCTTTTAAAAATGTCTATATTGCCTTTACTTTCAAAAACTTTTTTTTTTTAAAAGAACTGCTGAAGGACTACCATACAAGAAACACTGTATTTTATAGCTATTTTTCATATAGATTTATAGTTAAACATCTTACTGAAACACATTGAATATGTTGAAGCAAATACATAGTGGTCACTTTGCTCAACACCGAGTTTAAATTTCTAACGGACGAGCTGTAAAGCCTTTGTACTCCCCATAACTGGCCTGGGGGCAGCTTTTTTAAAATGAAGTGCAACAGCAGCTTTTTGTGTGCCACACAAGTGAGTTCATTACGGAACTGTTGTAGACACAGTTGCGAAATTGAGTTTTGTGGTAGCTTCCTTACTCTAAGTAAAGATCAGCAGAACCGCTCAACCTTGTGTCACAAACATTACCTGCGCTGCTAAAGTAGACGGCATCTGTGTGGATAATAAGACACTGGTTCTCAAATAAATACGCCGTTTCCTACTGCTTCGTTTGGCCAAAGGCATTATCCACACAGTGCTCCTTAAGCGTGTGAAAGCATAGCCTGAAAGACTACTCGCATATATTTAAAGTCTTACTTCAGATGCTACAGTTGATTAAAAATTGTGAGCTGGCTCAGAAGATACTAAACTGAAACGTGGGGTAGCAGTTAGTTAGAACAACATTATTTTTTTTAAAAGGGTAATTACTTGCAGTCAATATGTGCCATTAAGTGAACCTGTGGAATTAGGAATAATCTTCCAACCAAAGTGGATCCGGGAGAGTGACTGGTGCTTAAAAATTGAAGAACAATGGTAAATATATGTATAGCTATCCCACTGTATATTAATTGAGATTACAGAAGATTCTTTATATAGTTAGAGCTTATTTAAATTTTCATATTTCATCTTTGAAAGAGTCTAAAAACCACAATATTTTCTGGTATAAGAGTTTTGACAGTATTAATCTTATTTTTGTATTTTTCTTAAGTCATATCATTCTAATATGTTAACTACTAGTAAAATGGGTTATTAGTTCTAACTACATAATTTTTCAATGAAGATAAAGCACATTTGTTGTTTTTGTTTTTACGAACAAAGTACATCTATATCTAAGGATACCAAAAAATAAATACATTATATATATATATAAATAAAAAGTATACACAACACTAAAACTATTAAACATTTGGGTATTTAAAACCCATCCACCGTTTTGTTTGTATGGTGACGGGCTCTATTTGCAGGCCCAGATTGTTACCTTTTGTGCTGTTTGAGGATGCCAATGTTGCCTGTATTTATGATATTGTCACCATGTTTTCTGAGACTTCATACTTACCATGTTTACAAAGATTTGTTTGCTGTACATAGACTTTTTACAGTAATGTGCTTTGCACAATCAGTGTGGCTTCTGTCTGTAAATTGTTAATGGTCTGTACTACTATAATTTTGAAAACCCTCTGCTGAAAATGTTAGTGGTTATTTAACTTGATGACTGGTTTTGAGTTTCCTAAATCTTGTCATTTAGATCTAATATTAAATCCTAAATTTGGCCGTACTTACTGGTTATTCATACTAAGACCAAAACGGAAGTTAATGAAAGCACTTCATTTTGAACTTTTTCTAACAAGTGCCAAAATTCTTGCTCTAGTTTTTGCAGTTTATCCATAATGACAAATGCTGGCAAGTTTCTGGACCTACATAAGTGAATTGTGAAAACCAAGAAAGTTTGTCTGCGTTCTGACCACGTAGGTGCTACTCTGTCCTTTGCTTCCGATTGTTCTGAACACTGGTGATTTTAAGAATTGTTGCACTTGGCAAACGAGTCTTGCCATTAAACTTCACTTACACTGCCAAGTGCAAGAGTTTGGTGCTTAGTTAACTTACCCTTATTGCAGTGCTGCTTGTGAATAGCTAACGCTTCTGAACTGGAACTGTACATTTTGTATTTTAAAGCTTCTGTAAAAGTAAACTATTTGCTTTATTAAAGATATACATTTAATAGGTCATACCTGTTTAAAATATGCACCTTGCTGAAAATGAGCAGCACCTTAAAACTGTAACTTTGGTTTGTAAACAAAGATCTTATTTCATTAACATGGGCTTATTTAACAGTTTGAAAATTGTCAACTGCCTACTTACTGACTCATCCTATAAAAATGAACTTTATGCACTGTACGAGCTGCAGCATCTTTAAGGCTACTTCTTCAAGTAAGATTGTACCGAAGAACGTGACAGGGAAAAGGCCCTGGCAGTGTCTTTGAACGAGCCGTGCCGGTGAAGCTTGCCAAACCCATGTTACTTGAGTTTTTAGCAATTGGAGTAAATGGTTTTGATGGTAGTGGGTGAAAAGTAACCCCCCCCCCGCCCCTGCCAGAACTGTTACCAAGGCTAGTCGTGCCACCGAAATGCCCTACCTGAGGGGTGTGCAGGTAAGCACACAGCTGACCATAAATGCTGACAAACACACAGGAAGAGCATGAATCCATTTTGATTATGCAAGAATTTACTTGTTTACAGAGTCTGCAGCACAGAGCATTTCAAGCAAAAAGTCTTGACACAACTAGAGCAAACACGCCACCTTAATAATAGGCTTGGTTTCTGCCTTGCGCTTAATTGCTCCAAGTTATGCAACAGTCCCATCTTTCCTAGAAAAGTTAACATTTTTATTTCACTAAATCACTGAGCTGCTCCTTTAACACATTAGTCCAGAATATACTATCATTTACAAAGAACATCTTTTGTTTATTAAGCACAATTCCTACACTACAAGATACAGAGCAGTCTATTGCTTATGTATAGGGCAATGTATGACTGACTGCGTCGTGCTGGAGTCAGAAGTTACGCAGCTGAATGCTTACCCTGGTATTACACAGCCTCTGCTTCAGTGAGACAGCAGGAGCCCTCCGAAGGCACCTCTGGTAGTGCTGTCCCGACAACCAGGCTCTTTTCCGAAGTACACTGCATGGAGTTTTTCAGCGGGAAAAGGGACTATGATAATTACCCCCCTTAAGTTTTGCTTATAGTAATAGGGAAAAACTAGCCTACTATTTCATCAAAAACTACATTCATGCTTTTAACAAAGTGGGGATGACTTTACCTGCCTTTCAAGGCCACACTTTCTCAGCTCTCAAAGTGGGACTCTAAACTAAGTATTTCTACAGATTTTTTAAAGCATCACTTCTCATGTCCAGGTATGTGCAGTCAGTCTGTGGTCTTCTGTGTGCTGGGTGGCGTTGCGTCAGCAATCGTAGCTAAATAAATGAGGTTTCTATGCAGGATATGCTGGTACCTACGAGAGGAAGAAACACATTATGGGGGAAGTGTGTTCTTTTCTACCAAACTACTCACACTTCAATAGTCAATTTTGTGATTTGATAAATACTTGCTGTTTGGGAAAGAGCAAGCTAAAAATAATAAAAAAACCCCGCAGGGAAAACACCTCCATATCCTGGGTTTTAATATACTGCACTGAACCGCACTCCAACCAAGTACCTTCTACTTACCAACTCTGATAGTAAACATGCACGTTAAGATCTTTATATGATCAACACTGAAAAGCTGCAGCACTGCCGGAGAGCAGCTCTGGGGCAGGAGATGGCAAAGCTCCGCCGTCGGGCTGGTCTGACCGTGCGGCCGCGGCCGGCCCGCCCGCCCTCGCCAGGCTGAGGAGCGGAGCCGCAGGCGGGCTGCCTCCTCGGCTCGGAACGCCGCTCGGCGTCTTACGGGCGCCGGGGNCATTAACACGGAACAAAAACCTTGACAAAAAGGAGCAGGCATTACTCTATACAGAATATGATATTTCTGCTTTACAGCTCTGTGGGAATAAGTTCGCGGACGCCTCCTAAGAAGTACAATTTTCTTTTCGGCGGCAGGAAAGCTCTGGAGCGCAGCAACGGCGCTTCGCTCCCGTCAGGGACCTGGGGACTGCGAAGCGCTCGGGCTTCCGCCTTGGCCCGGAGGAGGCGGCGAGCGGCCAGGCCGGGCTGGGAGCCCGCCCGCGGGGACTCACTTACTGCACGCAGTCGGTGGCC
>VZSZ01001648.1:195918-216124 GCA_013398815.1 Ibidorhyncha struthersii | reverse complement strand
AGAGAGCGGCGCACGCCTCGCCGCGGTGGAGCGACGTGCACAAGGTGCTGCTTTCCCGGGCCCCCGCCTGCCCCCCCCGCGGGGGCAGCCATCCCCTCGGGGCGGCCATCCCTCAGGGCCGCCATCTCGGGCCCGTACAATTTATCGCGGCTAATGCAACAGGGCAGGGAACAGCTCGCGCAGTACACAGGGCTATCGCGACAGGACAGACACCTCCGCGGCCGTTCAGAATCACGATCGGTGGATGCCGAAAGGCAGTGTCGTTAACATGCAAAAAACATTACTAAACAATATCACCTAACTTCTACTTGACCTTAATAAGGAAACCAATTACAAAATACTTCCTTGTAGTGCTATACAAAAGTTATAAAATTAAGATTCTATCAACCACTTTTAAATATTCCGATTTTCCAACAGTGCAGTTTTCCACATCTTTTATCACCACTGAACATTTTGAGGATAAAGTAAAAAATAAAAAATAAATCAGCAAATTAGATCAAAATGTTTTAATCTTTGGATCCCTTTATTCCTGTGGCCTTCATATACATATACAGACACAAATGACCAGGTTTCTATCTCAGCATATCGAAAAGTTGTAACTAGTCATTCAGAATTGGCAGAAAAAAGTCCATACTATGTCATTTGTGAATTCATGGTCTGAGAAGCAGAGTCCCACTGTCTCCAAGCTATGGTCTATCAAAATGCAAACAACTTCAAACACTAAGAATTCTTTAAATCGCTTATGCCTACAGGTATTACAACAAAGTTAACATTTCAAGAATTGACAAATGGAGACGTACTTTTGTCCCAGGCGTTCCAGGAGATTCACTAACTCGTGTGCCTGGTCCATTATTAAAAAAAAGTTAATATTTATCACTAAGTAAAATTAATTGCAAGTTTTGACATACGAAAATTTATTTTCTCCTTATTTGAAAATATCTCCTTAATTTGGTCAAATCCTGTGATATGCCAGAAACTACAAAATGCAAATTCTTGTGAGAGAAGTGAAGAGTGTATCCAGTTTTGTGTAATGGAAGAACATTTTCAAATCTTCATTATAGTCCAAATATAAAATCAAACATTTAAGCCTGAAAAGCTGCTAAAGAAAAAACCAACTAATTCAGTGTTCTTCAGCATATCAATTTTTGCAATAACACAGTATGTTTGCCGACTTAAAAATGTTTATTCTTTAAAAAAGTAGTTGCTTTTTATACAGCTATACAAAGTTTGTAATGTTTCTTTGGCAATGGGATATAATGGAATTTTACAACTATATAAAAAGTTTCCTTTGCCTAAGAAACAGTATTTACTGTGTGTACATATTTGACTGACAAAGCAAGTTTTCCTACTGTCCAGCACCCTAGTTGATAAAAGTACAACTATCTCAAAAGGGATATTACAGGATTTCCAAAAAACAACCTTCAGTGGATCAAAACACTCACAGTATCGACGGCCTTCTGCATACAATTGTCCTTACAACTTGAAGCAATTATCAAATACAGTTTAGTAATAAGAAAAATCCTTTCAGTGATGAAAAAATACTTAAACTCCATCGAAGTACTGCTTTATAATTAACTATACATAAGAAATTACTTATCCTTCTGTCTCAAATATATTTAATGCTCACTGTTTTCAAAGATGGCCATTTTTCAAAAGTAACTGCATTACACCCCTTTGAAATTAAATAGTTAAATCCCAGTGCTGGTGACAAGTATACAGCAAATTAACTTCATTCTTTGCAGAGACTGAAACTAATTCTCTGGATCAAGAAGATCTAGACGTTCACCCGGTTTCAGCTTTCTTGTAGACTATGCAGCAACTTTGTTGTCTTTCTAGAGGGAACAACAGTAAAACGTTAAAATTAGTTTTGCAAAACAAAACCCACAAATACATCTGGGCAACAGCACTGGGTGAAGATGCAGTGAGCTTCCCTTCTTCCGCAATGAGAAAGGAGACCTCCCCACGGGACCAGGTTAGCATCTGGTCAGAACGCCCTCAGCCCGGCACACGCTCAATGAAGCGGCTCGTCACTTTGACCAGACGCGCGGCACAACTCCTCGCTCTTCACACTGCCTCCTACTTATCTAGAAGGCTGCGAAATTCTTTCATTCAGAAATTCAAATCTTTGATCTTCAAACCCCTCATTTCAATTCATGCTTAGCTACCAAAAGTGTCTTTAGTCACAGGACTAATTATTGCGAACTAACGATGGAATGTCTGAGGGACAGTCAGAAGTCTTCTGTGACTAAAAAAGGCTCTCCCCGCCCCGCTTTCTTTTTTAATTGAAAATATTTACATCCTCCAACAGAAAACAAAGATTTTATTTTGCAAAACTCTAGCTGCTCATGCAGTCAACTACTACAAAAAGTTCCTCTGTCCCAGTCAGAATTGTAAAAGCCTACATTTACTTGCACCAATCTGGTTAATTGTATTTGTTACTGATTCTGAAAAGTACGCCAGTATTATTTTTGTTCCTTAACAAGCTAACATTCGAGTCCAATATACACGCTTAATGCCAAGACAACCAGCTTGCACTGAAATTATTAAAAGATTTTGGTTTTGCAAGCAACTGAGCTCTGCTGATTCACATAATCTGTAAAGAGAAGAATTTACATCGTTTCCAAGAAAGGAAGTGCCCCTAAGATACCGCTAGCACAGAATACATTGCTTTACTAGCTGGGGCTGACAGCCAACTTTGTCCTTCCTCTGCATGGCTGGTAGGAAGAAGAATTGAGTTCTTCGACAGCAAACACAGAAACTGATGTCTTATTTGTTGCTTTTGCAACACTATTCGCATAACTCGGCTAAAAAGCAGAATCTTCCTTTACAGCAGTCATAGCTCTTGCAGAACAAATTACTATTTCTATGCTTATGTGATGATGAAAGCATGTTTGTATCTCAGGTTACTTCAGTCAGCAGACTTAAGAGTTATGTGCAAGCCACCGTGTAAAGGAACTTTACGCTTCAGTCCTATTTAACTAAAGTAGCAGTACTTATTTTAATAATTTAAAACCACTTTCTCTGTGGGATGGACATCAATCTGTTTTTTTGAGGCTTTTATGCCCTATCTCCCCCAGTTCCTTTTTACTGAACGACTGGCCGAAAGCTTTCCCAACAGCTACTGGATGTAACTATGTAAAGTTATAGTTAAAAAAGAATTGTGTAACAGGGCCTTATAGAACTCAAGTATTTTATCTTCCTTTTTGCACAAGGTCATCGCTATGCTTAAGTAACTTCAATTATTCTATTTTAGGGGTTATATAGGATCATAGAATTCTATAGGCTTTGTGCCAACTCATTCACAAAGAATTCAAAAGAGTTTGTTGCACAGTACAAGCAAGTTCAATTACTCCCTCTCAATCTTTACATTTTACAGTATTGCTTAGAAAAATGCTTGCAATTCACATTTCTAACACTTATATTAGATCCATACAACTTTTACTTCTTTTATTATTTTTTTTCCCTCCTCAATTCCAGCTACAGAACAAGTATTTAGGGCGCGTGAAGAAAGGTAGCTTTTAGTTTTAGTTGCTGTTGACAGTAAAATGATGCTATGTAACTAATATTTCTGCATTAATGGACTTTCAATTAAGTAGTTCACAGTATCTGCAAAATACTATTCAAGAAATTCTAGTTCAACATCAAATCTAAAAGCAGGATTTTTTTTACCACTAGTTTCCAAGAGCAGTGGATCAGGTCCGAGTAAGATTAAATGTATTTTACCCTATATTCAAAGTCAGCAAACTCCCTGCCTCCACGACCTCCTCTGAATCCACCACGAAATCCTCGGGGGGCGGTGAAGCCACCTCTTCCACCTCCTCGCCCTCTTCCACCTCGGAAGCCAATTCCCCCTCTGCCTCTGTACCCTCCACGGCCGCGATTGGGACGCAGTGGTATTCCAAAGGTCTCGGCATTTAATCTTCTTTCCTCAGCCCAGGTGGGTCGCCGTTCTCTGCCACACAAAGGGAAAAAGGATTGTTTTAAACACACTTCAGAAGGAAGATACCTTAATCACATTGTAAATCTCCAAATTACTCCTTCTGCAAGAATCTAGATGTCTGCCACAACTCATTTAACTCAATGAAGAGCGATGTGTTACAGTATCATTAATTATATATTAGTAATGCTGCAAAAGTTTCCTGCTGCACACAGCACCATATAAATAAAATAAGTAGATAACAGCTGACTGCAATTTAAAACAAGAAACAGAAAGTAAGCGCTGGCAGTTACAGATGTTATTTCGTCCAGCCGTCAGCACAACAAAACAATCCCCACTTCTCCCCCATAATTCAAAATAGGTCAGCAATCCGCACCATCTTGACCAATAAAAAGGCAACAGCAAGAGATAAGCTTTCCTTTTCCTGAAATGCCATCTTCCCATTAAACAATACTACTGGCCAAGACAGTTATTTAATCTACTCAGAAACCATTACCAAAGCACAGTCATAACTGATTTAACTAAAGTGGTAATTCAGTAGCAAAACAAAAAACCTCACTTTAGTAAATCTGGAAAGGAGATTCTGGAGTAGGTACATTAAGTTCTAGAAGCATGGTTCTAAAACAACATTTGAAAACGTCTTCCTACTAATGTACGGCACTTCCCCACAAAAAAATTTTGTGCTTCATATTCCTGCTTTATTTTTGCCCCCTGCATGTGGAAGTAAGCTGTACTCCTTTCGATTCAGAGTTGACTGGAATGAGTAGTGCTGACACTACCTTATGACATGACCAGGCAATAAGTAGACTAACAAGCTTCCACCTGCAGGCTGTACCTATTGTCATCGCAGGAGATGTTATCAAAGAAGGATTTGGTTTTGTCATAGTAGCAGTTGGGTCCAAGTGGATCTTCCTCATCCGCATTCCCTTCGCTATTTTGGGTATCAACACCTGAGTCACCTTTGTCTTCTCCATTTACAGGCTTCTCTGGTTTCTCAAGTTTATCTTCTGGAAAATAAAAGTAAACAGAAGCCTTCCAGACCATCATACTAAACAAAAAAGCACTGTTAACTTATTCCCAGACAGACAAAACTACACTGAATGCTCAAAAACCCCTCCAAAATTTAATGTGGAAGTCAAGTAATGTGACACAAAAATTAGGGTATTTGCTGCTGCTGTCTGGAGGTTTGATATCCTCTATATTCTCTGTGTGTTTAATTAGCAAAAAACCCTGCGGTAGCAGGGATCTGATAGCCGTCTATTTTATAACCTCCTACCTACCTCCTTTCCAGACTTAAAAGCTCAGTCATTCCATGTTTTTGCTCATCCCTGTTACCCTTCTCCTTTGTCTTCAGGCTTTGCTGCTATCTCCATTGAGACACAGGGCCAGCATTCAGGATATTATGCTGCAAACTGATTTTATGATATATTTCTTTCCTAATAATGCCTGAAGTTCAACTTCAACTTACTGTTTTGACTGGTACTGAAAGAGAAGCTGACAGTTCAACAGAACCAGCTACTACGATCTTACAGTCTCATTCCTAAATGCTTACAGCTTAAATCTCATGTTGCTGAGCATAAATTTCAGATAACCAGCTCAACCTTTCTACAACACGCACACACAAGAATTACCACTCTGTCTCATAAAATATTTCTATAGCTGTTTATGGGTATCTTTCCCTTCCCTCTTTATTAGTCTGAAAAAAATTAGGATCAACAGCATTTTAAAACAGCTCAGAAAAACAGGCAAGTACTCGAGAACAATTCCTGTGGGACTCTACTGTCGTTTTTTCTCTACGCTGAAATCTGACCATTTATTCATGACTTTTGTTTTCCACCTTTTAGACAATCATTTACTGAAATAGGGAACTCCCTATATTAACCTGTAACAATTTTGTCCAAAAATAGCAGCAGTGTAAGGAACAGGTGGCTGGTCACAAGAGAATGAGGTAATTAAAACAGAAGCCTGCTCAGAAACAAAACTGAAACGCTGGCAGTATGGATCTGAACTACTCCTGTGTTTCTTTGGAAAAGGGTAAAAGCAAAGAAACGATAGAAACATTCTTAAATGGAAAATCTCGTGCATCCTCCAGCAAAGTTCTGATCCCAAACTCATGTTTTTATGGTTGCTTTTGGTCTATTAATAATTGAAAACATAAAATATGGGGTTTCTTTTATTGCATCTTTTCCAGAACTCAAAAGTAAATTCACACTATTGGGACTTCTGCTCAAGTAATCTGCATTTTTAGCCAGACTTGTCAGAACATGACATATGGTATTTACTAGTTAAAGTTCTTTCAAAACTCGAATGTTGACCCAAGTATTAAATTAGCTAGACAGATGATCTCAGTTTACTTGTTCATTGATTTTATTATTTTTTTTTTTTAGTTTTTATAATGAATGAAAACAAGACTTCTTACAATATGCCTTTTAAAAGTTGTTCTCCAAGGTAGCATTAAAACTGCAGAATACAGTTTCTCCATGCTGAAATCTAAAGCAAAAATTATTTTACCTTTTAGTTTAAGTTTATTATGAAATTCTCGATCAATTTCCTCCTTGTTGAATTGTGCATTTGCACTTTCAAAGTCAAAGTCCTTCTCAAACTTCATTGGACCATCCCTCCTAATGCCAAATCTTCCTCGGCCTCCTCTGTGACCTCCTCGGCCTCTCCGTGCTGAAGGTCCACCTGGAACTGAAAAGAGGGAAATTCTCTTTGGTTTTGTTTTGTGGATTGGTTTTTCTTTGAGGCTAGTGGTGGTGGCTGTTTTTTTGGGTATTTTTTTTTTTTTTTAATTCCTGGGGTAACAGGTTCAGACTTCATGCATCCTCTTCCTGCACTTCTGTTGTTAAAAGTCCTGTTGGAGCAGCTTGTAATTTGTAAATTCACTTAAAATAATTATGGCAGTGACACAGAAAGCATAACAGTACTAAACTTGGGTACTAGATGACTTTCTAGAAGTCATTAAAAGCTTTCTGAAGAAGAGTTAAAACGTTGGTGGCTTTTCAGTCACACATTTTCGTAGAAAGGTAACAGGTTTTATTTCATGCTATTGTGTTTATAAATCCATGAATACTGCTTGGTTTTGCATTTTTATTCAAATTGCCTAATATAGAGCAACCAGAAGAGATTTTCTCTTTAACACTGACTTTTTGTGCTTGTATTACTCTGACTCAATGCTAAGTTATTGTTACCCATTAGAAACAATTACATGAAAACATTCTAAATACACAAATTCTTTATTACTGTAATCTGAACTGGAAGATTTTGGGACGTTAGAAACAAAGTCCTAGCACCTCGCAAACTATACACAATGCTGTATTTTAGCAGACTTTTAAAAAACGTAATGAAGTCTGAAAACAATGATAGCTATTTCTCAAAACAAGATTTACCAATTTGTCGTTTGTTTTCATTTCTGAGTTCATTTTCTGATCTTGAAACCTTGTGTGCTTCAGCTAAAGTTGGAAATAAAAAAATGATTTGTTTATCCAATTGGGTATTTTTGATCATACTTTTGTATATAGTTATATAGTTCAGATTTCAAAAAAATCCAAACCTATAAATGTGAACAACAAGTTTAACTGCACAAAAGAAAAAAAATCAGAATATATGCTTGGCTTTAAAAACAAATATACAAAATTCTGGTCTTTGCTGGCCAGTCTAATAGTAATGGACAGCAGGAAAATTCCTACATGTTATCCTTAAAAAGAGCACTTCATAGTTGTGTGGAAGAAAATAAGCCATGTGAAAA
The DNA here is from genome assembly GCA_013398815.1 of Ibidorhyncha struthersii. Taxonomy (NCBI): domain Eukaryota; kingdom Metazoa; phylum Chordata; class Aves; order Charadriiformes; family Charadriidae; genus Ibidorhyncha; species Ibidorhyncha struthersii. Next base: position 208,439 of record VZSZ01001648.1, on the reverse strand, counting down.
TTATCCAAAGCTACCTCGTCTGTGCTCTTGATTCTCTAATGATTTTTGGCTAGCAGACACCAAAGGTCTGGCTGATACAGGACTCCTCCTCCCAACTGGTGCCGGAGTCGGCAAGTGGGCTGAAGCTGTTTGTACTGCTTGTTCCATGGTGGGGCTCCTTCTCAAATGATCTATCTGAGGGCTTGAACGACCTGGGAAAAAAACGAAACAAAACCAAACCCCAAAGAGTTATTTCGCTTCCACAAGTTTGAATTACTGGTCTCAACCAATCTAGACTGACAGGTTTATCTGCCTTACCAGTCAAGACAGCTGTGTCCAAAGAAGAAATAAATATTTCTGCACCCTCAGATCCACTAATCCAGAATGAAGGATATTTAGCAATTCCCCTTCCCCCAGTCTAAAAGAAAAAAATGGGTAGGACAATTAATCCCTACCAAACCATCCACAAGGTGCATTTAGCTGTGGAATGAAATTTTTTGATTGACTGGAGGTAAAAATACTCCTTCTGCCTCCCTGGAAAGCCAAGTGGAAAGTGACTGCTCCCAAAGCCAGAGATACAGTTACGATACTGAAATTTCATTTCATCTAGCACACTCTCTTGTATGATCACCACAAAATAAATGAACAGTGACAGCCAGTGCCAGGCATAATGCAGATAAAGGAGCTACGAAAGCTTCCCCACAAAGTGCTGTTCATACATTTCAATTTGCAGCATGAGTGATCGGAGCCAGAAGCATGTTTTAGAATGGAGACATTTGATCCGGCCAGACAAGTTTATGATACCTTATAAGTAAATCTACTAAGAAATTGGAATAAGACTCAAGTCCCAGNACACTATGCTTATGATCTACAAAAATGACAAGTATTTTTAAAAGCAAACAGACACAGAAAAAACTTGTTGGTGCCCCACAGGAAATTTTGTGGCAGAAGGTACATTCATCTGGAGCATGTGTCATACATTAAGTGTGAGAATCATATAGGTTTTAATTTCAGCTATAAAAAACCCAGTTACTCTTTCAACAGAGAAACAGTAAATGCTCAGTGTATGTCTTTTCCCCCCTTCAGTTAATGCAACAAAGTAGAACCTATTTTGGTAATCCACTCAACCGATCCTAGAAAGCACTCCTAACTGATATACAAATCTCAACTACAATTAGCAAAAAACCTCTTTGCTGCAAGTAAAGTGATACTAGCCTTTTAACGTGACTGTATAAACTTACAAATAGCATTAGGAATATATCTTCGTAGGCAATCTTACTTGCAGCAATGAAGAGTAGAAAAGCAGGAAATAACACCTTTAGGATTTCGAGGAGCAATCTTAAACACATCTGCATGAGAAGTGAGGCTGAAGGTGCTCAACATTTAGTTTCTTCTTTCTTTGCCACTCAAAAAGCATCAAGAATTTTGGGTTTGAGTCTATTTTCTTTTTCCAGTATTACACAAATTACCCATACAGATGCCATTACTATTAAGCTGACTTAACTGTCATGCTACTATCCCTACAGGCAATCAGGTCTGCTGTTAATATTATTTATGTAAGCATACATTAACAAAAAAAAAATACTATTAGAAATAAAGATTTAAAAATTGTACGCTGAAGGACTTCCCAAATCCATCAGCATGAAGTATCTTTTGTCATGCTATCAATAAAACTAGTTATTGAATTTCCATATGAATTTCCGTATTTCCATATTCGCTAACATTAGTCAAGTAAAATAAGTCCTACCTCTCAATATAGATGCTTTAAGGATAACAAGAAAAGTGTTGCTAACAGTTACCTATGCAGCATGCTGAGATGTAGGAAAACTCATTTTAAGAGCAAGCATGAAGACTCTCAGTACTTTCTGGTTTTAGTATTGGGTGTTTTCATGACAGAATTCAGCTGTTTGGTTAGCATTCCTGGCAACCGCCTAAATCACAGGGGCATGACTGGTCAAAAAAGATCAAAGAGTTATTCAAAAAGATTTACCTTGAGACATCTGTGTTTTTAGCGATCTTGCATCTGTTGTAAATGCAGAACCAACTGCAGTGCTTTGGGACATGCTAGCACTAGCTGAAGAGTCTGTTCCAAAAGATGTCAAAGAACCTCCTGCTTTGAAAGAAAGAATATAGTTTTAAAACCCATGTTAGACCTTTTTCTTTCTTTTTTATTATTTATTTAGCACTAAAGGATTAATGAAGCCATATTAGGCAATTACTCTAGAATACATGTAAGTCCACCCTTCCCACACACTTTATGTTTAATGCAATGTATGTATTTGTAGTAAGTTGCTAGAACTGTAATATCTTGACGCTTTTTATCAAAACAGAAAAATAAAAGAGCACTGCTAACTTTAGTATCACAAGTATTAACATAGCATAGTCATGGCAGCATCTTACAGAGTAATAAACAAATGTTACTATATATATTTCCACTTAACATCTTTTAAACAAAAATATGACTGTCACGTCTTATTAACTGATACCAAGTTATAGCCAATTCTACAGCCTTCCTTTCACATGGCTAACATTTTCAGAACACAGTCTGAAATAGGTGAAATAAGAAACTTCAAGGGAGGAATGAAAGTTGGTTGATGAGTCTCAGAGCGCATCTGCAGTATAAAGGAGCAACTAACCCATGCAGCTCACAAATACTTCAAGCATGTACTCCATGCCAAGCTAACATTTCATGCTTAGCTGGAGGGCTGTGCTGGCACACAGACTGATGAACAATCCAAACCCTTGGTTAAGGCACACACCACCTGGTCAACCTGGGATACCAGATGTCCACAGCACAGCTACAGACGGGGCTTTTGTGGAGGAGCTGCCTCTATACCACTTGTGAAATATAATGAATACATAATGAATGTTACAAAAATATATGAAAAAGAATGCATAAATTCAGGAACCTTTCCCCACTCGTCCCTCTGAGACAGAGTGTTTAGTTCTCAATCGTAATTGCTTTGATTTGAGCTGCAAAGGTTATGAAAAAATTCTACTTTTGAGCTAAACTGTGGGATTGATACAGGTTGAAGACTTTGCATCTGCCTGTAGGGTAAGATGGAATTATAAGCACTGATTACTGTCTATGCACACACCTGCAACTTCACTTATAGGAAAACACCAAATAATAAAAATGAACATACCAACTCCGACAGCGCCAAACTGCTGCCCCACCAGCGGGCTTGGACTAAACTGACTGTATGCAGGCATTCTGCCAAAAGGACCATAGGACCCCACAGACTGGAATGAAGATGTAGTCGAAGATCCTAGTGAAGACTGAAGACAAAACACACTTGCAGAAATTCATGTTTACACAAAAGGTAGGAAAGAGTTCTGCCTGGCAAGAAATGCAGAAACTCTAAAGCTACTTGTTAAATTTACCCTAACACCACCACTGTGGCTAATACGTACAAAAGACCTTAACATTCATAAAGTTGTTTCTTTATCAAGTTATCAAGAATTTAACCACATCAACATGCAAACAAAGACAGCACAAAAATACTGAATTACACACATTACTCTGAATGAAAACTCAAAACAGACAAGAGTTAGCAGAAAACATTTTCACAAGTACCTATACAGCTTCGAAAGTACTTTTACCCTTCCAATATCACAAACTTGCGAAAAACAGTACCATAACATTTTGCAGTGTTTTCCCTAGAACCTCAGATACTAGACTCTCTTGTCAAACAGGTGTCTAAGCTTTTGTTGGCAAACTTGGAAAATGTCCTATGTTTTTCCCTGAAGTTTCCAAACCCACATGAACAATGAAAGACCCAAACATACTGGAGGAGGGTGGGGTTAGCACTAGTACTGGGGTTAGCAGTAATTCAGTTTCACAGCTCTCAACAAGCACTGTCAGCACTAAATTTAGCAAAAGAACTTAAAGGATTGCAAGAGTACTTCTAAGGAAGTATCAAGAGTTTTATCTTATGGAACAGTGAAACGTTAGAAATGTAAACACTTACAAGGAATTATCAAGTTCCATTTGAACCAAGAACTTCCATCTTGCTCTCAGGGATGATTTTAAGACACCCCACGAGCACAATCAACAAGCCAACAAATTTCAGAGATCAAAAATAATTATCTCTGTCAGTACGTTTACTAAGAAATAACAGATTCAACTAACCCCAACGCTTCAAGTTTTAAGTTGCTTTCCCTTCAGCAACCAAGTATTCCCTTTTCAAATAACTGTCCTTTAGTATGAAGCCTTTTTAAAAACGCGTAACTAGATGAAACACTTTTAAAGACACTGTCATAAAAAAAAGGTTGATGATTAAAATCCAAATGAAAACAAAGTAAACAAAAAAACCCACTAGTGATTTTGGGAGGTTTCAGCATCTACTCCATTTGACTTATACTAAGTCTGACCTTTCCAAGAAGTCTTGCACACCTGTCCTCCTAAGTGAAGTACCTTTCAAAAAAGGCATCAAGGTCTACCAAAAATCATTAGCTGTTTTTGAAAAATGGGCAGCTTTGGTATCCAGTGCATTGTGCTCGAATTAGATTTCAACCTTGACTTGCCCAGTTAAAGACACCATTCAAAAGAGGAAATCTTTCCACAGTTCTTTACATTGGATTGTTAACTTTACAGCAACAAACATTTTAATTTTTAAACAATCAGTTAGAGAGCGCTTAAAGCTACCAGCTTATACCTTCAACGATGAACGTGTTAAAATATGTTTTAACTTACCTGAACAATAGCAGGGTCCTGTGGCAAAGAGCACTGAGGCTTTGGTGGCTCACAGACAGTTAGATCTTTAATGTCACTGCCACGGAATATAATATACTCGAAGACTTCATCACGAGGTGGTATAGGTCTATCAGTTGGTCTGTCTTCTGTACCAAAGGAGCGAACTGCAAAATTGGGAAGGGAGGAAAAAAAAAAAAAAAAAAAGCCAGCCACATTCAATAAAAAGGTTTCAAATACACTACAGAGACCAACAGCTTTAAATAAATAAAAAAAAATTTCATTGAGAAAAAAACTTACTAAATAAGCAGCGTATTCTTTGTCATTATCAACTACTCAGACATAAACAAGTGATTTGATCTTACAAATTTCAGTTAAAAATCAAGCAGAAAGACACCTCTACTATTCCTTACTGAGACACCACTTATGCTATCGCTCACATGCCGAGTATTTTGACTGTTTTGTGAGGATAAGGGGAAGCAGCAAAGCAGTTTTTTGCTGAAGTTAACACTTTCTGGGTTTTACAGCAACAAGGACACCAATAAAGGCTGGTAAGTCAGTCCTGTGAATCAAGGACTACATGAGTTTACATACTTCATGTTCTGCACTTGCAAATCAGGAAGAAAATTATGCTAATACTACTGGAAACTAGAATATTAACAATTACCAAAAGCAAACTATTTCTCAATAGATTCAAGGTCTGAACCAAGATTTAAATAAAAATTAGGAATTCTGTGGTATGTATAGACAATTTTCACTAAGCAAAATGCATTCTTTGTGCTGGTGTAAACTTCATATGATCTCTGTCAAATTAAGTAAACTCACTGGGGCATAACTATCTTCTGAAGTAGGCCTGCAGACTGTGCAACATACCAAGACGTTAAAATTACTGGTACATACTCAGCTGAATTCCAACAGTTTTCAGATTGCATAGTGATGAAGCTTATCATGCTTTTCCCTTTGCACTACATATAATCACTTTACTTTCACTACACTCTCCAAGACCTTTCCTCACCATAAGACCGCCAACCCTAGGTGAATAAAAAAATGAAACAAAAAATCTGAAGAGCTATGTCTCCAAGGGCTAGATTTTTGTAAGCAAAACCTAAACAATGAATTCAAACCAGAGAAGAAAAGAAAATAATGACAGTCACATTCTACTGAATGTCAACTTGCGGCTGCTTTAACAACCCCATATGACTGTCTTTGCTCTAGCCTTTTAAGAGGTTTTCATTTGCTTTGTAAGGTACTACAGGTTATGCTGAGGAAACATCTGTATTTTGCTTTGATTTACCAGAATTAGTTTTCCCTCCATTTTCAGATGCATCAAGAATTTGGAGACATCATTAGGCACTTATTTGCTGCTGTAAAACCATTAGTCAAGAAAAACAGTTTCCTGTAGAGCTGTATAAAGTGATACTGAGTCATTTCTCAGACTGCACCAACCATCTTCCATCACTGTTGCTTCTTGTACTGCATAAACAGAGCTCATCAGTCAAGTATTACAAGTCTTTTTGAGAAGAGTAACTCAGGGTAGAGATCAACTCCACACTACAATGAAAAATAACATTAAGTGGTTACAATTATTTTGTTCATACTTATATCATCTACTGAGCCGAGTTTAATCAACTTTTCTGTTTCTCTGCATCTGAAAGTCTGCTCTGAATGGTACTATAAAATGTAAGCGCTGTAGAAAGGCATATGCTGTTAAGTGAATGTCAATCTTTTGTTATAAGATAAATGTCTTCTCTTCTTCCTCTACAGGAAAAAAAGATATCTGAAGCTGAAGGATTTCCAGAAATTAACTCAAAGTAATACAGAATAGCTTAACATCATTATGAATTGGTCATGTGTATTACTGTAGTTCATTCTGTTGCTTGTTATTCATCACACCTTTCTATTTCACTGTCTTGACTGTGGATCCAACCTCACTTTCTGGCCATCCTATAGTCTATTTTTTACATAACTAATAAATTACCTTGGCCCTTCATTTGACCTGCTGTCTTGGTAAGTATAACCAAAGCGGATTTTGTATTGATTCTCTCTGTCCCACACTGAAATGGTTGCTCTCCTAGCCATTTTGTCTACAAAGGTGCACAAAAACGGCCAGTGTGTGATCAGTAAGTTTCTGAAGTCTTTTACTTTCTACCTAAAGTGAAGGAACTAAGCAGCAGCAACACCACAAAAAGGGTAGTGAACTAGTGGATCCCATCTCACCTTTAGACCTTTAAAAATCTCATGAACTGTGGAAGAAATCTGCTTTGAAAGTACATCTAAGTCAGAGATATGCTGCATGGATAAATATTTTCCTATTAACACCAACATCACAAGACACATATAGGAGCAGTTTTAACACCTGGCAATTACCTTTCTCCATTCTAAACCAACCAAAAAAAGTGAACAACCTAACACCTAATGACACCTTATAAGAGGCAAAGGGATTTTACTGTATGTCAAAAAGAATTTGTCTTTCTCCCCACCATAAAATTATGAAGACATCAAAAGGAAGTATTTTCCATACAAAAAATGAGAATTAATCTTTAAGACATTCAGCTGTCTATGCAACTACATCAAGACACTGATAATGTCGTCAATGGTTTTGCAATAAAACACATCAAAAGTTGCTACTAAGAGTTTGGGTTTTTTTCTCTACCTCTTCATTGCCCCAAACCAAACTGGGTTTAGTGCAGCTTTGTGCAAAATATAAACACAAATTTGTCCAATGAAAATTAGCTCTGCTGGATAGGGGTAGGCAAACTCCTCTGCTTTGGGGTTCAACCTTCCCTCCTCCCCCCACAGCAACAAAAATAACCATTCCTGAAGCTAATTTCCTTCTAAAACAAGGAACCAGAACTGCATGTGCAGCGATCTGAGAAAGCAGTTTAGTATAAGGACTATTCAATGTTTTTGCCAGTGTCTATCCCAATTAGGTCCTTCAGATAGCAGTATAACATGAAAGCACTGAATGTTACTTTTAGTATTATGCAAGTGGATAACTAACTTTACAGTTTCTTCTTTCCTAGCCTGGATTGGGATTTAACATAATCTGAGCTCATGAAAGTAAAAAGTCTAATATTAAAAGGTGGCCAATACAATAGGATTTTAGAAAGAAATAGCTTTTACCATAGTTTTGCATAATCAGAAATACTAAGTTGCCAGAGTATCAAAAAGACAAGGTATTGGAGCAGCAGCAGCCTTAGAGCTCTATCCAGCTCTGTTTCTTGGGGTATTTCCTTGGACTACATCCTTCATCCAGAACAAGGTGCAGTGGTTCATATATAGCAAGATACTGAAGAGTGAGAGGAAATGAAAATAAGCATGTGAAAGATAACATAATCTTGTAACACTTACCAGGACTATGGTAAATCCATTTCATCTTACATTGATAATTTAATTTTTTTTTTTGTTTTTTTTTTTTTTTTAATGAGCTAAACTGGCCCTAGCAAACAAAAAGGCAACCATCACACGTTAAAGGCAAACTGATTTTTTGTCAGCATAAATACACTTAAGCAGCTAGCTGGAAAGAAACTAACACTGTGGAGCCTAACAGGATTCATGTACATGACTTTATGCCCAAGTAGTTCCATCAATTTCATATTAAAGTGCTGCGAGCAAATTTTGGTACAGATTTTAACTGACTTCAATGTTACTACTATACTACATTTTAATGCATGTTGCTATATTGTACTACTATGGCATCCAAGGAAAACACTGCAACTTTCCCTATCAGTTAACAGAAATTATTACCTGTTGATGAACACAGAAAAATACTTTGTTAATCAGAAGTCAAGCTATATGTTCTACTAGCAAAAGAGACTCTGTTCCCATACAATGTGAATTATTGCAAATATGTAGTTCAGTCTCTGTATGCAATGCTGACACAACCTTATCAGCCTTACTTCATATGTAGCGTACCTACACAGAAACCAGTCTTTCCCCACTCTTAAGGCACCCATGAGAATCGTGATGACTAAAATGAGACCACCACTACCAGAACAAGTCATTTCAATTGCCATCTCAAAAACATCACAACCCTTTCCCTGCAAACATGCTCAGATGCCTGCATACCACGTTACAGGGACAGTATTAATGTGAAGGAGCCAGCCTGTGGTGGGCTCATACCTTCAGAACAATTAGTTCAGACTGCATCCCTGTACTTGTAGGGGTGGTGAGTTAACTGGGAGAGATAGAATGGAAGTAGACAGGAGTGGGCTTTGACAAGAGGAATTTTTCTGCTGTGACACACTATGCATAGGGTTGGTTTAGCACACGTCCTAAATCTCAGGACATGGAAGGAACATGTTACTTGACCGACTAAAAAATAACTTCATAAAAATTTGATAAAAATTTAATGCTTCCCTTTCCTGCTCCCACCCCTGATCTAGAGGAAATGCTCAAGTCTTCCCAACAATTTAATTTTTTTCTGCCTATGTTTCTGAGTCTTTTGCCCAATTAATATTTTGTAAAAGTTTAAAAGAGACGGAAGTTTTTCACGTGCCATTAGACTATGGAAAGCATTATCACAGCTGGTTGAAAATGCCAGAAGTTTAACTACTGCTTAAATTACCAAAAGCTATTTCATTAATATCTATTAATTATAACAGTTTCAAATATAACTCTCAATGGTCCAACAGCTGATAAGTGAAAACTGATGCATTACACCACAGTGTGTATAGACAGTATATAATTTTCTGTTTCTTATACTCACACGCCCAAGGATTCCCAGCTGTTGGCTGGGAACAAAGCCTTTTCTGACCCAATATGGTTGTTCTTACACAGCTTACCTATGTTACAAATCCATCTCTCTAAATCAGTGCCTTGAAGTAGAAAGGTATTATGTATTACTAGCATGAAAAAAATCACACCTAGTTTTTAATGCCACAACATGTAAGGTCTAGCACGATCAGTCGTGATTATTCTACAACTGCCCCCAGGTAGGGCAGCGATCACTTAACAGTGAGAAAATTTTGCTCCTAACCGTGGCTTGCAAACACCTTTTCTTAAATTGGTTGGACTTAATGATGTTTAAAAAAAAATTAAAAAATAAAAATCAAGAATTAATTAGAAGTATGAAGTAAAAGGACATTCCAAGTCAATTTAACTTGGAATTTGAGAATAAGAGTGGGTGGGGTTTTGTTCCAAACACTAGCTCCGAAAAGCTGGCAACCCAAAAAAAACATATGCACCAATAATATACAAAAACCTCAGATAATTGTATAGCTTGCTTAATATTTGGAATCTGATACAGATTGAAGTTTTCACTGTTATTTTAATAACAACACACTTTAACACTTTGTGAAACAATGCATTGCTTTCCCTTATCAGACACCAGCTTAGAATAAAAACGTTACACTCAGTATCTGAACAGTTGCTGTTTAACTCATGAGACAGAGGTCACAACTTTTGCTAGTGAAAGGATCACAGCTTTGTAAATAAAATGCTGATTAGAGAACTATAGGATACTGCCCCTCAGAAACTGAAGACTATGATCAGGATCTTGTTGGCAACGCAAAAATCTTATTTCTGTCTACAACCCCAGAAGACGTAAGATAAATTAAGACATCCCACATGTACAACTTCACAAGATTAAACTCAGGCTTCAGTTTAGCCCACTGAAGTCCTACTGTTAGGCAAATCTGTAGTTATTCAAGAACAGACTCTGCCTACTTTTGCACTTTATGTCACAAATAATGTCAGTGATTTCAGTTAGGAAACAAATAACAATAGACCTGCCTGCACTCAACCCAGGTAACAGTCACATGAAGCCAGCTACATAGCGGAGCAACTGAAAGCATCGAGTCATCTTTTGGGGCTTTTTTTGTCTCTTTTTCAGGCAGAAAATTTGACATTTGTGGTAAAGACCCATGGTAAACAGTTCTGGTTTGACTTCTGGATTCATCACAGGAAGAAGAGATCAGATCAACATATTTACAGCTACAGACAGTTCAGAAGGAAGATCTGCTGCTTTCACATACAGACCTGGCCACGATTAACCACACTTTTCACCTTACATATATGCTATCATACTACATTCATATGACCTAAACCTTCATTTATTCAGAAACTTGAATACTCTAGAGTTGAGCATTTTGTTCATGAGCACAGTGAACTGTTTTACAGTCTAATATAGTTATCAGCTTACAGATTAATCTCCAGATTTTTGGTTCCAGGCAGCCTAGAAATACTGGTTTATTCTCTTCTGAATCATTACACTATATTACAAAACTTACATTCTTCAGCTAACTCAGCCAAGTTTTATTAAAGCAAACGTAATGGTTTAGATTTACATTTCTGATGAGAGAGAGAGTAGATTAGATTTGTAAGTGTAGTTTGATCTATCTTAAATATGTACACTTTGGCAGATACGCCATAACATGACTTAACCACTGTTAAGTAGTCATGCAAAATCAGCTTAGTCAGCACCAACTCTGTCTAATTTAGGGCAAGACTATCACAAGCTCCTCAAGGATAGGGTTCTTCTAAGTGCTTTTGTACCAATCTTAACAATCAGAGCATGCAACTGATATTTCTGAGCACTTCTTTCTTAATCACAGTGCTCTTCTTTTTCTCATATGAACAAATATTAGCTGTCCTTTTTAAACGGATAATGCAATTCCAGCAAGGTAATTTAACGTAAAGGCATCTTTAGAAATAAGTAAAAACCACATCATGGAAGTGAAATGCCCCATAAATGAGCTATGCAAGCCTGGGACCAAGCCTACTATAAGACGTTTCAAAGCACACATATAAGAATTTACAAAACAAAGCAATCTATTTCTTAAATAATAATTATCAGGGGTGGGGAGGGGGCTTAAAGTGACATGTCACACGAACAAGAATTACCAAAAGGCCAATGTGAGGTGAAAAGTATCAACTCCACAGACCAACTATTATACACACCAACTATGTAAAACGTAACAGACTGTCATTATGCTAGAATGCTAAGCACATCGTATCAAACAGGAACTGAGGTTCAGAATACTCTTAATCCCAAATATTTAATTTACACAAGGAGCAATTTTTCTCCTTACCTAATAGCTGGATAAACTCTCTGCTTTTATATATGCATTTAGATTATTTAGCAATACTTTACAGAGTCAAGAAGTATAAAGTAAAATACCACTGAGTTTTGCAGACTCTATTATAAGTAAGTTATTAAAAATTCTGACCTAATGTTTTATTGCACATTCACTGCCACGGCTAATATACTCGTGTTGAGAGTGCATTATCATGCACAAGAAACAGTGAACTCCTTCTGATGCCCAGTTTCAAAGATCCTCTTTTTTATCCCCCTGCCTCTGACTCTCTTCTCAGTAAACATAACTTCCTAACTTTCTTATACACACACACACATATATATTCTCCAGCCAATAAATTCTCACGCCAGCGTCTGTATTCAATTTCAATTTATACAGTGCCGTACAGCTACCTCCGAAACGAAGAGCTCACGATCAGCCTTCTTTGTTGATAACCTAGCACCCACAGCATCCGCTTTCGACCCGAGCTGTCTCCTACCCCAAAACGCAGACGAGTTCAGTCGTACGCAGCCCTGCACGTCTGGAATTCTTACGATGCAACGAAATCCTCTTTCCAGCCTCCTCCTCCTCCTCCCTTTTACGCACTAACTCTGGACCGCTTCCACGGCTAAAGGTTTCACACTTTGTGCAAGACTCCCTTTCTCAGCCCCTGGCTAGGTAACGTTCCCTGCTCCTTTCCGCGGCCGCTCCGGGCTGTCCGGGCCGCTCCCCGCAGCCGGGCGGAGCGGGACCCTCCGCCGCTCTCCAGGCCCCTTGCTCGCTTCCACCTCCGCCGTTTAGCCTGGCGGGCCGCCACAGCCCCGCCGCGGACG
>VZSZ01001648.1:120947-188691 GCA_013398815.1 Ibidorhyncha struthersii | reverse complement strand
CCCCCCCTTGGCTGAGGGGATTTTTTGTCCCCAAAGTTGTCGTCTTGCCGCCGCTCGCCGTGCTGGAAACGACAAGAGGAGCCACCTGTCCTGAGGGCGACGGCTGACACGCGGGCTGCCGTTAATGAGGGTGTAATTGGGACGGGACGGGCGGGTGGTAGCGCCCAGTAATTATGGCTGTTGGTTGACGAGATACTTCTTTGGTGTTCGGGCCAGAGCGGCAGTCACGGTAAGTTATCTGGGGTGGGGGAGTGGGCAGTGGTGCCCGAGATAAGAACCCGGCGTCTTAGAGTCCTTCAAAACACATATGAAATTATTCTGCTTTCTGCTTTGCCCTTGATAAGTCTTGACAAGTTTTCCTTCTTCAACGAGCGTCTTCCGCCACGACTGAGGCGGCACGGTGCCGGCTAATTTGGGTAATTTCATCTAGACTGGTTCATTTCAGTAAGCGTGATGGTGGCATTCTCCGCAGCGGCTGGGCGGTCTTTACATCGCTGGATTTTATTCCGGACTCCGAAGTAACCGTTGCGTTCTCTCTATTCACCTCTTAGTTTCTTACCTTTCGTTGCTGAAAGTGTCAGTTCAGGAGGGCTGCCGGCTGCCCCAGGCAGCGTCCCCTCGTCCTGGCCATTCCAACTTAACTCCGTTGCTCCCGCTGAAATTTTGAAGGGGTCGGTGGTCCCCTACGCAGATTTTCGTGTTGCAAAAAGTTGGTAACTTTGTGCCCTCTTGATTTAGGAGATGACTATGTAGTCTGAAATAACTTATTTCTTCGACCATGCTTCTTGAAATAGTTGATCTTTATTAACTAAGATAAGCGGAGCAGAATCACAGAATCTCCTAGATAGGAAAAGACCTGTGAGATCATCTAGTCCAGAAGGGTGATGGTGCAGCAGCTTGCTTCTCAGCAGACTTCTAGTAGATGGGTCTTTGGCCATAGTTCGTGAAACTCCTGCTCCAAGTTCTGGTGCTCCAACCACATAAAGCTCTATGGTTTCATGAAGACATAAGCAACTTCAAACAGATAAGAGGCCGCTATTCAGACTCTATTAGTGCCTTTAGCCTTAGACTTCCTCTTGCTAACCTGTTTGATAATTCATATACACGTGATAGTGTTTATCATAACTTTCCATACAGTTTTTGAAGCTTATGGTGTCAATACTTTGTTCCGCTACTTAATTTTCAAACAGAAGAGGAAAACAGAGCCCTTGAAAGCAATCTGGTCCAAGGTTTAGAAAATGTTATGGAAGTAATACTGCCGAAAGTTATAATTTTCTTTTATTACAAGATAGTTTGAAATCCATTAAAATTTGCATAAACACAAAGATAGTATGTTCTAAGATGAAGGTATTCATAAAATGCAATGTTATTTTTGAGTTTTTACTCTTTAAATTAGTAGATTGTTCATAATTAATTTTGAAACTCCCTTATTGTAAACTTCTGTCTAAAGCAGAAATTTAGAATCAGTTTTTGAGAATAGGTTATTTTAGCATATAATACTCATAAGTTGTATATTTCATCTTTACTTGGCTGGCAGTAAGGAAAAATTAATCGTATAATTTAACTAGATTCTAATTTGTACGTATTGTTCAGTAAAAGAAATTTTAAGTCATCCAAACTAAATTAAAACATAGCTTTAATACGTGAACATTTATGCATGTATAGTGGTAATTATGTTTGCAACTTTTATTGAAACTGTCTGACATGTGTTGCAATTAATTTGTCCATTCCATTCAAATTTTTTTTTTATTCAGAATGAGTTTTAGAAAATTGGAAGATAAATTAACAAAACAGCTGTAAATCAGTGTAATGCAAATTGTGTGTGTATTTTTTTTAAGCATGGTAAGCATTATCCTATGAGGATTTTTATACGAGGTTCACAACATAATCAGAGAAGTGGTACCTGTTTGGCCAGTTGACAATGGACTGATTTTTGTGTGTCCAGGTGATTTCGGAATGGCATGTATCAAATACGTCATCTCCTTACAGAATTTTCTACAAATATAAACCCTGATTTTTGGTGCTTGAAGGGCTAGTGAACCTAAAATGCTATCTTTTTTTGAAGAATTTTTATACTGTGTGTTTTTTTAAATTTATTTTTTATTCTCCCCAACTCTTCTTTCAAAAATTACTCGCTGGGATTTGGAAGAGAGTGAGGATCATGCCTTTTAGATGTGGTCCATGCTGTAGCTCTCTATGCGTTTTACCTTAAAGCTTGATTTCCACAAGTCCTTAGTTTGTAGTGGCTGAAATTCATCTTCTCTTTGTGCTTTCGGCAGCGATGGTTGGCTGTGAGCACCTTAGACTCCGTGAGTGAGAGCTTTTATTGGTGCTGCAGTTCACTTACGGGTTCGTCCCAGGATTGGGATTTGTTTTTCTGTGTCAGACACTGAAAGAAAGGCTTTCTTGGTACAAGGTACAGCTGTGATTTGTGACTCGCTTGATATAATACTGTTAAAATTTCTTTATCCTCACAATATGTTGCAAACAGTGTCCATTTACAGAGGTGTTTTTTTTTTTTTTTTTTTTTTCTGGGAAGCTACTAATTAGATGTGGATGTAAACTTTTACTTTCTTTATTTTCCCTTAAAAAGTTAAAAAAGACACATGAAGCAATTTGCACATAGAGATGAGTTGCAGAAACAATGTCTACTGACTTTATCAACAGAATAAAAGTTGACTTCCTACATCCTTATTTTTTGGTTCTCCAGTAACAGGCAAGATGTTTTTCTTTTTAGAGACCTGTTGTATCCTACCTAGGTTACATTATTAAACTGTATTCTGGAACTAACTTGGAAATTCTTGTAAAATAATCTGGCCGGGAACTGCTTCTTAAGGCAGAGAGAACGAGAGGAAGCACATCACGTGCTTTGCAGTGATCTTGAGTAAGCGTGAAGCTTCAGGTGAGCCAGGGACAGCTTAACTGCTGTCTCCCCTTTTCTGTCTGGCTGATTGTGGAAAAATTTACAAAACTTTTTCTATCCTGCTCATTGACGAAAACTAAGTTACACTTAGGGCAAAACTTGATGGCGCTGGCTGTGTTGTGTAGAAGGCCTCTGTGACATGTGTTACTAGAAAATAATCTGAAAGTATTACTGTTTACTTCCAGAAAGTCTTAGGAAGCACTTGCCAAGTACTGTCTTAATTTGAAAAGAATTTCTTTGATGTTTTCCTAAAGTATCTGCACTTTATCATTTTGTGCTGAGGAGTAGTTGTGTTGGTTCTCTGCGTATGATGGTGTTTTTTCTTGACGTCTAAACCACAGGTAGTGCCTCCCAATACGGTGATGGTGGGTGCCAAATAAATCTGTATGTCCATGCTCAACAATTAACTAAGTCTCAAATACTGTATACTCAGAAACGTGTCTGGCCTAATGTTTGCATGTGCACATCCCCTAAAGCTGTTGTTTTTGTAAAGCTCTTGTGTCATCGTTCCTGGTGCGTTCATACTGAATTCTGTTCTCAGCTACTGGATTGTTGTTATAGTTTACTTCTAATGAATATTTCTTTCTAATTTTATCCTACTGACCCTGGCTAGACTGCTGAAAGTCGCTGGACGCCTATACGCTCAAGTGACCTTTTTTTTTTTCATCACTGTTATCCATAAGCTACAGTTATTTGAATTCCAAACTGAATTGGGCATTAGTGTTCATCTGCTAGTAGGGGCTCCTTTTCTTCTTTGAAACAGAATCTCATGTTACGACAGAATGAAAAAAAAAAAAAAAAAAAAAAAAAACAAGAATAAAGAAAAANGAAAAAAAAAAAAAAAAAAAAAAGATACAGTATTAAGAAAAAATGTACAGTGCTATACATTATTTTATTCTGTAGTTAGATAGTTCTTTATATAGTATTCTTCCTGTTACTCTTTATTCCATTGTTACCATACTTTGTTCTCATTAGGTATGGTCTTGGTGCGCACGGATGCTGGACAGCTTGTGATGGTGCCTCAGCAGGCTCTCGCGCAGGCTCAAATGCAGGCTCAAGTACAAACGCAGGGACAAGGTCCTACCAGCATCTCGCCTCGGCTTTCAGTGCCCACAACTGGCCCTGTTTTTCGCCTATCAACAACTCAGGTGTGTCTGGTTTGATTTCCACTTTACTGTTGTGCATCATGTTTTCCTCTGTCTTATACTTTATTAGCTCGCGTGTTTTTGCAAGAGTACTTTCCTCCCCTTTTTGGCTGTGAAAACAGGAAGTAATTATTAAAGCACAGTTTATTTTCTGAGGCCTAGGAATTTTTTTTTGCATTTCAGGAAAAAATCTACTTTGTAGAGTCTCTCAAGACCTTGTTCAGACCATGAGATCGTTTGAGGCTAGAAGGCTCAGCCTTAGCCAGATGTAGTTTGGGCTCCGTACCACTGGTTCAGTAGGTGCCCCTTGTTCCTCTGAATCAGAAGCATTGTGATACCCCGGCATGCTGAATGGATGCACAGGGCGGCTAGATTTCACTAGAAATTGGAAAAGAAAAAGCCGAGCACATTCAATACAAGGATTTGCAATAATTAACTTTTCTGATATACTTATTCAAAGGACAGATTTGATTCCTTATGATCACCTCTGGGGGTGATCTGTTTACACTTAAAGTTTTGTCTGTGTTATGACTGCATTTCCTTTTTTATATGGATTGGCAGGATAGTGTGCTTTCTTACCCCAAACTCTTCAGTGGAGTGTGTTTATTTCAACTCAGAACTGATATATTTTCAAGGGTGAAGGTGTATTGGTTTTTAAGTTATTTGGTAGGCTCCATTGGTTTAAAATTTTGTTTGAGGCTAGAGCTGAGCTGCCTTACTGAAATGGAGAGGCAAACCTCTTTGGGTGTTAGCACAGGGCAGCTGTGCCGTAATAATAATAGTAGGCAGAGTTTGAGGCAGTGTTGCCTAAGGTCTTTGAAGAAGCGATACATAATTCTGAGTGGAAGGAGATGAAGACCGTATCTTTATAATTTTTTGATTGTTTGTTGTATAGGTTTCTTAAGATAATGTAAACATGTATTTCCCAATACATTGGGAAGCATTTGATTACTGCCCCATTATATGCTTTGTGCATTACACCATATTTATAGCCTAAAAGTTTGTTTAATTCAAAACTGAAAACCGTGATAAATTTTTCAGAAGAAAAGGAAGCCAGAATGAAATTGGAGACTTGAAAATAAAACTACTAAAATGAGACAATCTAAAACGTAGAGTAGCCAACTAGAATGTAAGTTTTAGAAATGAGCGTCACTAGTAGGGTCGTAGCTCAATTGAATGTATCTCAGGAAAGAGATAAGTAAAAGCCTGGAAACACTTGAGCAACTTCGTGCTCTCAGAGAAGAGGTAAGTGCAGTATTGGGTGGAATTTGTAAAAGAACTCTTTGCAGAAAAGGCAGTCGTTTAATGTTTAAATTTGTGATATCTGGAAGGGTAAGAAGACTCGTAGAAGCCTTCAAAGATAAATGTATTTCAGGAAGAATGAACACAGAGGTAAGCCTGTGTTAATTTTGAGGGTTTTTTTACTAGTTTGGTGACAACAAAAACCAGACAAGTTCTTCTTTTCAGTTTGTATGACTGTCCTTGGTTGTTTGGGGCTTTCTTTGTAAATAAGTACAATCAGTTCTTTAGTCATGACTAGAAGGGACTGTATAGCACACGTTCTAGCAACCCATCCTGAGACAAGTGCATAAATGCAAAACAGAAGTTGTGGGGTGGGACTGTACCAAGAGGATGATCTCGGTCTGTTAAAATGAGCTCCTTCTAGCGGTTTCTGTTTCATAGTTAGTTTTCAAGTAACTTTTAACTGCTGTGGCCAGCATACAGAATTAAAAATCATTAACATTCACAGCAAATTCAGTATTAACAAATTGTCTGGAGTTTGAAAACACTTGTGGAACACACCTTTATTGTACATAGAGTCTTAGGAAGCATACAAAAATGGCAGGGTGAGTGCTTGGCTGCGTGTGTTCAGTCTTTATTAGAGGACTGGAGTTTGGATCCCAAAGTCAGCCTGAAGATGTGCACACGGCAAATGTTGGGAGTTGATCATGTTGGCCTCGGGCAGCTGTTCTCTAGTTGTATGAAGCAGTTAAGGTTGGAGAAGGAGTATAATCTGACTTGCTGGAGTTACATAAAAATAAACCTGTGAGGATACTGCACGTTCCTGTGTTCGTAGAGATACCTGAACTCCTTCAGATTTTAGGTATCGGAAAGATGTAATTGGTTTTGTGCAGAGCTCTGCTCGGGTAAATACCCCACTGCATCGTAAATGTTCCTTTACGCTTGTTAGTGCTAATAAGCTGGTAGAGAATAGAGGAGACCAGCAAGGCCTTATGAATGATAAATGTCTTACAGGATGCAAAAGCTGGATTATTTTAGTGTGGTGGGATTTGAATCATGGTGCTGTAGCTTGTCAGGATTCATCTCCTATGACACATCTTTGTTGTGCTGCCCAAACTGTACTGCATCATTACTTTATTTGTTGTAATTAACAAGGATATAAGAAATAATTAATATTGTCCTTGGGAAGTGTACGTTGACTTTCCATGACCCTGCATGTGGTCTGCAGGCTTTTCTTTCATTTTTACACTGCTTATGTTTTATATATGTTTGACCTTAGAGTGTTCTTTAAAAATGATGGTTGACAGCCTTTTAAAACCAGCTTGTAAAGGTTCAAATTTTAAAGGTTTATCATATCAGAACTGGACACTAGACTTTTATTTCATTAGGTGGACGGTTTATAACCAGACACTATTCGTTGGTTTTCTTGGGGAAATATCCAATGACAAATAGTATGCTAAGGTTTTAGAAGTGTCAGTTATTTGAGTAGTCATTATGATTTGTCAAGTAAAAGGATCAAGTTCTAAAATACAGGAGATTGTGTGCACAGAAAAATTAAGTTTTCCAGTGAGTTTATAATTCAACTTTTTTTCTTTCAGAATCAAATTCTGATGTGTCAGAAAGCTAAATTCTGTCAAATAAAATTTTCAGTAGAAATTTAAAGCATATGGAAATTAGCATCTTATGTTTTTATGTCTATAAGGTATAATATTCAAGAGTTCTAGTCTCCCCTCTGACTGAAAGGCAGAAATATTGTGTGTCATTAGCTCAAGACAGACAGAATATGAACATCAGTTGCTTGAGTCCTGTGCAATATTTTGCAAGATTGATGACCATTGCGGGCTATGAGGTTTTAACCTCTTGAGCATCAAATACCTCTCTCTCTCTTCATTAGTGGGATGGTTGTTATTTTACTGTGCAGAGGTCATTAAATTTACTATTATGTTTTTCTTCAATTATTTTAAGATAGCTTTATTTGGATTAAAATGCAGGGTATTTTAAATATGTAGAATTTAGTGATGTACTCCAGTCCACGTAGTTTGTGTTTTACTCTACTTTTGCCTCTGTAGAAAGTCTACGCAGGTGGAAATTTGCAGTCTGCCATAGCATCCTAGGAAATAGTATCCCACTACGAAGAATGTATGGTCTGTCTCAGAAAAGCCATAGCTTTCATGGTTTGTAGGTATTATGGTTGCTTTTCTTCAGATTGTCCTAATTTTTAGCCAGTGTCAAAAGTTGTGCAGCTAAGTGATTGTTTTCAGTGTTAGAGTTACTCTGCATGCACACTTTAAATAATTATTGTCTTAAGAAAGTTATGAGCCATGTAGTTAGATGTAGAACACAGGTTATTAAATAACGTGCCAAAGAAATTGCAAAAGCTGGCAGTTACTTCTGGCAACTCATTAAGAAGTGTTGAGAGTGATAACTGGAGAATATAAAAATGAATTATGAATTACATTTTTAAAAACTACAAGAAAAAGAGTCTGAAAAATTAGCAAAGTGTCCTTCTAAATTTGAAAGCTCTTTGAATCTCTCCACTCAACAACTAAGTAATTCCTCCTTCGCTGTCAGAAAAGTAAATAAGGAAATGTTTTAACTCTTCTTAAATGAGGTTGACTTGTTTGATACATACAGAGGTGTCCAGATTCTAACGTGCATCTGCAGCCTGGTAGTGTACCCATACCCCAGAGCCATCGTTTGATAGATCTTCTCCCAGTTATTTGGGAGGAAAACAAATTGGGTTTCCTGTGAAAATTCCTCTAGCTTCAGTGGATGGGCTTAGGTGCTGGACGGTTTGTGAGGAAGGAGCCACCTTTCTCTAGGAGCGATGGAGGCTGCTGAAATAGAGCAAGCATAGTCTGTTTTCCCTTAGGATTTAGTATCTGGACTTAGGATAATGCTTTCCTTGAAGACGGTAGCTTTACCCTTAGATGTTGCATTGCTGAAGGTTCAGAAGTCAAATATCTGTATACAGTAGTATTTACCTTTGTAGGGAACTGATACAGCCATCCCTTTTCCCAAGTTAAACAAAATACATTTTGATTGCAGTGCCAAACACAGAAGTTCAGAAAGATTAAGATAGATAACTTCCCTTTCATCCTACATTAATCTCTTCTGTACATGTGCAGTGTATTACAGTCTTTGCATGATAAATGCACAAAGATAAAAGCTTCAGCTAGGCAATGAAGGCACACAATTGATGCTGCACAGCAAACAAATCTGATGTTTCTTACATTTTGAGTGCTTGGCTTTGCTATGTAAGTTATTGTTTGACTTCTGTTGTTTGTAATACCTTTCATTTTTTGCAGCTTTTAGGAGCAGAGGATTTAAACAAATGTGCTACAGCTTTGGGGACAGTTTTGCATTAGATTCTTGGAAGAAGATAGGCAAATCCATTTTGGAAGGAAGACTTGGGTTCTTTTCTCGACTCTTAGGTGGGGTAATCTTTGATTAGACGTCTACTTATGCTCCTCTCAATTGTTGCTGTGTAAAATATGAATAAAACCAGCTTGTTTTCAATTCCTGGTGGAATTCTGGAAAACTGGCTAATCAGGATAAGCAAGTAACTTGTGAGAAAGGTCTCAGTTCTGCTTAGTTTAATGCCAAAGTCAAAGGCGCTGGAGCATGGGCATGTGTCCCAAAAGGATGGACAGTGGCTGAAGCACGGAGTCCAAAGTAGTGAAATGGATTCAATCAGAAGAATCAGAATAGGAAGGCAGCAGAATAGTACAGAGAGAGCAGTAACTGAGAGAAGTACTTGTAATAGGAAGGGGGACTTGGTGTTTCAATGATCTTTTACATTCACAGTCTTTCTGGTTTCTTTAAGTAAAATATTCAAGCAAAGTATGAATAGGTACAATTGTACCATAAAATAGTTTTAGTTTAGGTCCAGTTATAAGAGTGTAGAGGACTATAATGGGGGGTTATTAACTCTAGCTAACTACACTGTACTTTTAGGGAAAAAATATTGCAAAATATTCAGGTATATAAAACCAAAACATTTTTCAGATTGTGAATTTAAATTAATCTTCTTGGTGCAGCTACCAGAGGCTTGACTTTTTTAAATTGGTATCCTATGTTTTGTATGGAAGTACTCAGTCTTACAGAAGATGATAATAATGTTTTGATGCATTAAGAAGTGCAGTTTTGTTGTACTGTGAATACATTTTCACTGGTAACATGCTTATTTGAAAAAAATATATTTAATGAAATATTGGATGTTTAAAGCAAACATTGGGTTGAGTTCACTGCGTAATTTTAGTTGAACAATTTTCTCTTTCTTCATGATTTTAATTTCCTTTTAGTTTTTGATTGATATTCATTTTAGCTGAATATTAAAAAGCGATTAATGTTGCCAAAATTTTACCTGCTATAGGATCTTAGTTAAGGTGCAGGATTTTTAGGAAACAAGCTATCGTTCGATGGAACTTCAGTTGAGCTTAGAAAAAACTTTATTCTGGGTTCTTGTATTACAAGCAGGTCAAATAAGCGTGGGTTTCCTTGCATTACTATATTCTTCAGAGATAATAAGTAAATTCAGAAGTCTTTTAAAACTGATTATTTAGATTGCATTATATTTTTGCCCCAATATTTTGTTTTGAAGCTTATACTTACGAGATTATGAAAAATAGGTAGGTGCTGCCATCTAGTTTTTCTTTGGTGAGTTTCTTTTGTTTAGCTACATTTTTTGTTTGTACAGTTTATGGCTTTCCATCTTTTGATGCAGATTTTGTTTGCTGGTTTCTTAATACCCGGTTGGGTTCACTTTCATAACCAAAAAGCAAAAAATAAGTTACTTAATTAAAAATAATTTAAAATAAAATTATTTTATGTTAGTTGCAAAATTAAAGTGCTGTTGTATGCCAAGATTATAAAGTGAGTATCGTACAGGAAAGACCAATCTTAGCCTGGCCCGTAATATTTTATTACGGAGTACCTGTTACCCGAAATTACAAATTGGGTGAAATAGTCGATGTTGGAATTTTCATGAGACTGCTGCTGAAAATGGATTTGGTCTTAGAGTTTACTAATGTTTTTGTTTCAAGTTTGATTCAAAATGTCTTTTCCAGCATTAAGTTGCTTTGTATATTTTTAGCAATCAGAAAAGGCAGTGTAAAGTTATATGTAAAGTTTGATGGTTTAGTCCAAATATTTAGGCACATAAGTGGGCTGTCTAACAATTCTTCTGCTCCAAATATGATTCCCAGTCACTTGAGTTTTCTTTTCATTGCATAAGTAGTCCAATCGGTATATATGGGTGTATTTTTAAGAAAATGACAATTCTTTTCGAGCTTTGTTTTTTCTTGCTTTAGGCATTTTTCTAACTTGTACTCTTCAGAATTTCAAGTTAGTGATATAAACGTACTTGTTTTCTGTGTTTTGATATTCACTTTCTGTTAAGTTTCACTTTACCATCCTTTTTTAAAATGAACTTTTTTAAAATCCTTTTTTAAAATGTCTTTTGAACTTGTGAAGAGTGCTGAATCACCTGCTCTGGAAGTGGCTGTGTTTTTGCAATGAAGTATGTTTAAAGCAGACAAGAGCAGCTTAGTCTTTGCCATCACATGTGATGTTGAGAGCAGTTCTAAACTTGGCTGACGTTTTCCAAGCTGTTCTTGCTAAAGTGGAGCCTTTCAAATCTGAGATAGTTCCGATAATACGCTGTGCCTTTGTTTTCAGCAGTGTTTGTATTTTAATGTCATCTTTCATTTTTGGTAATTTTTTTCTTGTTTATTGATCTCTCTCCCCCCCTTTTTTTTTTTTCTTTCTGTTTTTCCACACCCTTTCTGCTTTTCTGACAAGTGCTTAATTTACTTTTTGCAGAAGTTTCAAGCAAACAGATAAATCTTTGTTGTTGCCTGAGGTGCATTACCACTGTCATCACATAAGCTATTCTGTACTATTTCTTTTGTATGGACAGTTTTTGGGCTTCCTGTGCAATGTTCTGGAGAAGACGTTTGTGTTAGCAGGGCAGGTAGGTTGAAAGGCCAGAGAAAGTAAAAAATGTGTGGTCTTGGCTATGCTTTAACCACAAAACCATTTTCCTTCCTTTTCTTCGTGGTGAGTAAATCTTTTCTGTATAAGCAGACAGTAAGTTCTTACTACCTACAAATTCTACTGTTTACATTTTCATAGCATTAACATATCTTTTTAAACTTCTTAGAAAACACTCAAACATTGGGAAGGCTGCAAAATCCAACATGCAAAGGTCATGGATGCTGTAAAGAAGGTTCCTGAGCAATCTAATAGCAGCTCCCATGTGCATATGCATTATGCTGCATGACCACATACTTCTGTTATTTTTAACTTCTACAGTGTGTAGGTTGGACAGTCTTAATTAATGAAGAATTATGTAATACTTTTTCTTCTCCACTGTTCAGTGGATTGCTTTGGGCTTATTTGCTGCATATTATCTAAGTCCCCCTCTGAAGTGGGAATAAATAACCAAGCAGGGTTTTTTTTTGTGAAGCTTATCCCTATAACAACTTTCTCAACAATGCAGTTAAGGGGATTATCACCCTCTTTTTATAAGCAGAAAACAGACTAATTGTCTTGATTCAAAATATTAAATTAAAAATACTGGTTATTCTTTTGTCTTCAATTTGACTTCATTGTCTTCAGTTGCAGCCATGCCCACTCCTGGTCACAAACCCCACGTTTCAAGTTGTCCACTTTTATGACATAAGATCATTGATTACACTAGATTATCTTGTATATGCATGCAACATGAGCACCGACCAGTTGAGGCAGGGGTGGAATCTAATTGTTGGGCCAAAACTCAGCTGCTTTTTATCCACCAGATTCTTTGGATGAATCCTAGTGACTATAGCTGGACCAGCCGCTTCACCAGAGAACAAGCAAGTACTTTGATAGTGGATTATGTAGGTATTTGCCTACACCAACAGGATGCTGAGACTTCAGAGGTGGGAGGTTCGGACTTAGAATCCCCAGTTTCTGAAGGTTTTCTTTGGTGGCCCCAAGCTCCTCTGCCTATCTTGTCTAATTGCTCCCAGACCTGTGTCTTCCTCCCCTGTTGTTCTTCTAGTTTGTGAACCCAAAAGGGATGTCGCACATATGAGGAGCACAGCAGCGTCTCCCTGCTTTAGGTCTTGACATTTGACTCCAGTGATGCTGTGGTGTCCCAGAACTGTGGTGGCAATGAAGGTTCTGCCTCTGTTGGCTGGCTTGTTAGCAATTCTGCCTCCAGTCATTTTCTGCAATTGTGTGCAAATGTCAAGTTTTTAAAGGGTTAGTACTTTGGCTCAATTTGGCTGTATTTTTACCAGAGTGAAAAAATCACATCCCTGATGTACAAATTGCTCTGCAGCTGACGTTTAAGTGCATGTTCTGGATGAACCATAACCAAAAGAATTGAGAGGCAGTCAATAAGCATATGAGGTTTCTCCATGAACTCTTCAGAAATCTGACAGAAATTTAAGTATGGGAAAACAGTGTTTGGTAATGGAGAGTGTTATGATACCTTTATAATAGGTAGAACTACCAGCCATGTCTATAAGAAAGGTTGTATAAATTATTTACTCTAAAATGAGGTAGCAGATGTGACCTTTAGCCTGTGCTTCTGCCAGTGTCTGCGATCCCACCTTAGTTTTCTCTTTGTTAAACACTGTCTTTTATTGTTTGAGGCATCAGGGCATCTTAGCATGGCCTATTTTGTTCGTAAGAAGTCTTCTGGATTAATGATTAAAAATAAAATTGAGTTTTATTTCAGACGTTGCAAATTTAAATCTAAACTTAAAGGTCATACTCTGCTAAAGTTGAGTTTTGCATAGTACCTAGCAAAGCCATGCATTGGAAGACAGACACAGGAGGAGGTCTTGCCACGTGTATCGTGATAAACTTGCCTCTGCTTACGTGTTAACATTTGTTCAAACATATATTTTTCTTTCTTCCTTTTGTGGTTGGTAGTGGACAAGTTTATTGACAGGATTGATCGTGATATATGCAACACACTTGTCGAAGGTAAGCGCTCTTGCTTTGCAGTGCGGAGGCTGTTGCCGGTACCCTGAGCGTTCATCAGTAGGTGGTACTATAGCACAAAATACAAGTACACCGCAAACCTACTCCCAGGGATTTACATACATCAGTGTGCTAACCCGTGGCGGGTTAAATGGTCTTGATTTTATGAAGCTGTGAGTGCACAACGCAGTCCCTAGTATTGGTGTAGTCCTGCCTTGGCAATGACAAGTAATCCCCGGATGTTTGGGTGTGTTTTCTCCATGTTCAAGCGACCTGCTTTTTCAAATGCAGCCTTGTGTCTTCCTTCGAACGTAGAGGCAGCATGTTTGTGCACAGCAGCTACCGTGCGATTCGCTCCTGTTTACGCCTCGAGCTTTGCCTCGCTATTCGTGTGTGCAGAGCTCTGGGGAGAAGGTCGACGTAGGAGAGTTAAGATGTAGTTATTTAGGGAGTGGATTTACAGGACCCAGAGTGATTCTGCACTGACTTCTTCCGCGGGCAGTTATAATGTGCGCTGACTGCCTTTGTGGAAGTGCACCCCGAGAGTGGAGCCACCTGCCTTCTCTGCATGGCCCGTGCCTGGGACAGCCCGCCATCACGCCAGCCAGACGTCAGCCAGGTCCGTTCTGAAGTCCTGGTTTCCATGGTCGTGCTGTGCTGGGCTCCGCTCACGGTTGCTGACCCCTCTGTGTGGAGGGCACCAGCTCCAGTCCGTGTACAGAAGGCTCTCTTCAGCATTCCCAGTGTCCCCACAGAGACTGGGAGTGGGTTATACAGTGTGCTCAGTCATGTAGCTGTCAGGACTAGAGAAGTGATTGTCCCGCTGTACTCGGCACTGCTGAGGCCGCACCGTGAGTACTGTGTTCAGTTTTGGGCACAGCAGTATAAGAGGGACATTGAGGTGCTGGAGAGGGTCCAGAGAAGGGCAACGGAGCTGGTGAGGGGTCTTCAGAATAAATCTTGTGAGGAGCGGCTGAGGGACTTGGGGTTGTTCCGTCTGAAGAAAAGGAGGCTGAGGGGAGACCTTATCGCTTTCTGCAGCTACCTGAAATGAGGGTGTAGAGCAGTGGACGTTGCTCTCTTCTCACAAGTTACAACTGATAGGACAAGAGGAAATGGCCTCAAGTTGCGCCAGGGCAGGTTTTGATTAGACATTAGGAAGAACTTCTACACTGAAAGGATTATCAAAGACTGGAATGGGCTGCCCAGGGAAGTGGCTGAATCACCATCCTTGGATGTATTTAAAAGCTGTCTAGATATGGTGCTCAGGGACATGGTTTAGAAGTGGGCCTGGTAGAGTTAGACTTGGACTTGATGATCTTAAAGGTCATTTCCAGCCATAACGATTCTATGAATCTATGTTCTGGTCTGCCTCTGAATGTCGCAGTACAGGGAAAAGGCCTCATATATTTAGGAAATGTGAAAATATGCGATACCTCTAATAAAAAATAATATAGTTGTATTTGAAAATATATTCCTTTCTAAGTCTCTCTTGGTAATTTTGGAATTTAATAGCATTATACCAAACGTTAGCAGTTTTTCTTTAAAAGAACACTAAGTTCTTTTAGATTGTTCCAGTAGGAGCTTGACACATTGGGTTATGTGGTTTTTATGTAACGTTGACCATTTCAGGGGTGTGTGTGGTGTGTGTGATGAATTTCTTGTGAGATCTGTTTACAGCTTTCCTTTTGTAGAAAACAGCTATTTGTTTCTAAGTGGTTTCTACCAGTTCTTCTTGAAGTGTTTGTGTTGGGAGTCCTTATAGTGTCTCCTGGCAAGCTGGAGCTGTCATTTGAAGATCATTTCCATGATACTTCAGAACTCCTCTAGGCTAGTTCCTCCTTATATTTCTCATCCCCTCCTTTCCTACTTAACCTTTTTAACATTTATGAGTTTTGGATTTCTCCAACTCATTTATGAGTTACTAAACTGGTGTGTTACTTTGTTTGCAGTTCTTCAGTAGTAAAGCTTTTTTCTTCATATGCAACATATTAATAGATTTTACTGCCATTTTGTATCAAAGGCTTTCACCACTATTGATGTTTAAAACTGAGAGTAAATTTAGGCTTGGTGTTGCAGTTTGCTGCTGTGGTCTGGCACGGTGGAATACTATGTGTGGAACGTATTGCATACGTAGTTGGATAATATGCTGTTACAATACCGACATTGTATATTTTAATTATATGCAGTTTTGTTTTCAAGTGTGTTCCTGTGATGAATCGTGAGCATTTATTAGCTGAGAAAAATTCTCCAGCTAGCAGCCTTAGCTCCGCGTTTGCAGATTGCTGGCTGCAGAGCTCTGGTGGGACTGAGCGGCTGCCAGAAGCCTGGCTGGAGATCTGCTTGCTCTGCCAGCCCTCACCGCTGCAGCGCATTCTGCTGGGAAGGGGGCAGAGAACACGGGCGTGCTGCGTCTTTAGGCTGCAAACCCTCTTTGTGAGCAAATGGACAAGATGTGCAATACCTATGTTTTTAAATGCAAGCGCTCATCAGGTAAACACAGTTTAATTCAACCAGTATTTTGAGGAAATCGAAGCAAGTGATCTTCTTTACAATGGAGAAAAAAGACGTGGTATTTAAAACCAGAAAAAGCTTATATCCCCCTTCTTCCAAAAAAACAGGTGATTCTACCTATTCATGACGATGCTGTTTACTGCCTCTAGGCTGTCTCAGTATGGAAGGCGTCCCTAGTCAAGGTTTTAAAAATCTTGAAAGCTATCCAAACAAAAAAGAAAAGGTTTTGTTCAGCTGTCAGGTAGATTATTTTTTTTTTTTTCCCCTTTTTTTCCCCAAGTACAGAAGGTTGATATCCAGTAGACAATGTTGCTGGACTGATTGGTAAGGAATGCTTGGGGCTTTGAATGCCTGCCTGGGCCTCTCTTCCTTTTGGAGATCTCTTAAGTATGCTGGATGTTCTTTGAAGAAGTATTTTATGTAGGCTTAATAGACAACCTAAGATTCTAAAATAAGCTGTTCTTTACAAAAATATTAATTATAGAAACACATAACTCAAAATGTGTATCAGGGAAAATTAGTTTTAACTTGTGAGAAACAATATTGTCCATCAGTTATTACTCACGCCACTTAGAAAATTTGTCTTCTCTATGTTTGAATGCAAATCTTAATAAATGCAAGTTATAAGAGACCAGTGGGGCTTCCATTTTTAATAATGGTTGATTCTCTTTTTGTCATAATTGCCATATTGTATGATGTATTTCTTCCATAATGATATTTACATTCATGTAGAATTAAATAACAGCTTTCCTAGCAACATGTTTTATTCCTACATCTTGTCATTTTACATGATGCTAAGAGATTTCAATATCTCTCTCCCAATTAAGGTAAATTGCAAAAACAATTAATATGTTTGCTGCATGAAGCAAATTTCTCGAGTTGTAGAGTATGCTACTGAGTGAACAGCTGTAAGCCAGTCATTTTCCCTTGTCTGCACTTAACATTCCAGTTGCTCTCCCGTTACAGAGCGCGCCTTCTGCGACAAAGATTCTCAAAATGCTTAACTTCCTTACTGTGTCAGTTAGTTTCTGTGTAATTTAATCTGAAACTATTTTGAAAATATCTTTCTGCTCTCTAAATTTTCTCTCCATATTAATTTCCTTCAAGAAGAAGCACTAGAAAAGGCCAGTAAATACTGAAATGACCAATATGTGTTACTGGCAATTACAAACTCCAATATTGATGAATACTGACATGTCAGTATTACAGCTGAACTAATATATCAGTTTTTTTGCAGGTCACATCCTATTTTTTCTGATCTTTTCAACACAACTGTGTGAGAAATAGCTTTTAGGAGAAATATTGCAAACGTATTGTTGAACATAAGAAAGCTCATTTTTACATTACTTTTGAATATATATTTGAGAACATATTACTGGGTTTGGGTTTTTTCAGCATTAATAATCATTACTCATGTAATCGCTATTATTAAAAAGTCTTGGATATCGAGTTACTAAGAAGAAAAAAACACCAAATGCTTATTTTTCCTTTATTAGCAACCAACTTCTGTAGCCACATCTACTGTCCGCCTGGGACTTCCAGTGCAAGCCAAAGTTGTCCAGTCAACTGCTACACCAGTCAGTGCTACGTCTGCCGCGGCGCTGCCGGGGGGCTCTGTTCTCTCACATACCACAGTAAGTAGCAAGACTATAAAAAGCAAAAGATGGGTGAAGAAAGGGATGTGTGTAATTACGTGTTTTTTCGAAAGTTAACAATGTTTGTGTGTGCTTTTATTGCAAACGTAATCCCAGAAATTGATACTGACTGTATAGTCAGACTGTTGTGCAGGTGGTAGCCCAGATCTAATTGTCTGCTGTTTCCTAGATGATAAAAAATTTGGGGGTAGTATAGATTCAGTTTTAAGCTTTTTTTTTTATTTTTTTTAAAAGAAAAAACATGAATCAGCTGAACTCATAAGTACCGTGGCAGTGGTGGACACGTGGCACTAGGTTTGTCGAGCGCTGTGGTGTCAGCTGCGTCGCCAGTGCTGCAGGGTGCAGGGCATGCCCTGCGGTGTCACCTGCCTGGCGTGCCCTGCGTCCCTGCTGGGACAGCGCAGAGCTCTGCCGGCTCCTGGTAGCTCCTGCCCAGCGGGATGTGCTGCCCGGCTGGGCTCGTTGGTCTGTCTGCCTGGGACTTTTTGGCACTTGGAAGGGTGGCATAGTAGGTCAGATAAAGTATGTGAGCTAACTGCATGGGGGGTGTGTGGCGCTCCGTGCAGCCTCATAAGCTTTCCAGCCGTCCAGGGTTGAGGAGCGCGGTCTCAGCATGTGGCCCAGCTAGGACCAGGACAGTTTTGTTCACTGGGGCCTTGCTGTCGCACCAGTGCATACGTGCTGCTGCTGGGTTCGGATTAGGTTGGGAAAGTGTGTTAGTGCATTGGTGTCATCTGGGTCTGAGCTGTAAGGGGGTGTAGGTAATCATAACCCTGGTAATGTGACCGCAGATCGACTTGTTTGTATTAAGGGCCAAATTTACAGAAAGCTGAGTTACAGAAGTCACATCATCGTGGTGATCTTAAAGGCTTGGATAATAGCAACTCATTTTTTAGTGGTACGTTTATTTTTGTAATCAAAAGAACTTTAAATGAGGATTTCCACTGTTCAGTAAAGGGTAACAATATTAGGGTCATAATAAGTAAAGTCAATGGTTTTATTTTATCAGTAAGGGAGTATTTGAATGGAAACAAGTTTTTGTTGTCAGGCTTTCAAGAACTTTATGGTTCAGTAAAAGAATTAAAAGAAATAACTACAGCTTTTTCGATATAAAATATTAATAGGTATCAGTAGCTACAACGAGCGCTCAAAATTTATTCAAGACGACAGTAGCAACTGGAACATCAGCTTCTCAACAACCTGCAGTAATTACTGGTGGACAAAGTCAAGCTTCAGCACAAACCCAGGGTCAGCCTCGGCTGCCGCTTCCGCCTCACACAACAGCCCAAGTACCAGCACAGCCCCAGGTCATCCCAAGCTCTCCCGTACCTGGAACTACCGTTGTATCACAGGTGAGTTTTAAAATACTACATACTTGGGTTTCTTAGTACTTTATGAACTTCTAAGGTCTGTTCAGAAGCAGAAAGAACTTTTTCTTTGCGCAAGCACGCTTTCTGTGATGGAACAAATACTTTACAAACAAGAAACCCTTCCCCTCATTTCAGCTAAATGGGATACGGATTCTGAGGGGGAGGAAGGACGCTTGTGGTCAGCTTTCCCCATCCTGCCGTCTGTGTCAGTTGTGAGAGAACTGTTCTCTTTCTGTAGACAGAACAATTGGGCCTTCAGTCTATGGACTTCGTTATTATCATGTTCTTGCACCTCAAAACTGTGGTTACACTGAAGTGTAGCATTTCTGTTTCTTGGAGTAATTACACCGTATAGAAATAATGGCTTAAAAAATTAAAGCATCTGTTTTCCTACTGATGATGAAAAGATTAGATATGGTGTTTGAAGACTACTTCTAATTTGATTTTACTACTGTAGCTGCTTTACAAAACTGTACCGAATCAATAATTTAACAAATTAAGATAGCTTGGGGAACATTGTGTATTGGGCATCTCAAAGGAGAATGCACCTCCAACAAACTGTTGTGTTACTTCTCGTATTTAAGGTTATTTTTATCAAAACAGACTGTAAAATAATATATTTCTTTCATTGATTTTTCCTTTTTGTTAGTATTCATGAGGTATGATGTTCAGTTACATAAAGAAGTGAAGAAAATGTCAGGTAACTAGCAGCAATAGTAAAATAGCTGCAGATGTATTTCAAATATGTCCTGCCTGAATTAGAACAATTTCGTCGTTTTCCCTATTTATAGTGATCAGATCACACATTGAAAATGCATTGATTGGGAAATAGCACGGATCTGGTATTTGTTTTCTTTGGCTTTTTGCAGGAAATGCAAGAGAATGTGAAAAAATGCAAAAACTTTTTAGCCACCCTTATAAAACTTGCTTCTCATAATTCGCCGTCTCCAGAAACGTCCCGTAATGTGAAAGCTCTGGTTCAGGATTTGTTGGTAAATACTGAGTTATCTTTCATTTTGTCAGTTTTCTGTTAAGCTTTACTAATGCTGAAAACTATTGCTTTGATCTTAACAATTTTTTTTGTTATAATGAAAGTGAAAGGAGTTGGGCTACATCAAAATGCAAATATTTTTTACGTTACATATCTTCAAAAGTCTGTTAAAAGTAGGCTTTCTCTTAGTTTCTGAAAGGGAAATGCAACAAAGTATTTAGTATGCATTCGTCAAAAACACTCTTATTTTGATGGATAATATTTTGGTCGTTTATTTAGAAAATGAGAGTAAAATACAGGATTTTTCCTTGGTGATTCATTGTTTCCTTTCCTCCAAACCGTGGTCTCTTCTGAAACAGTAAGAAGCTATTAAATGTTTTTAACCACCGAATGAATGTAGATATTGTCCTCCACAACATGGTTTGGAGTTTCTGGGACCAAAGGAAAAGTATTTTGCTCAGCTGCTGAGTCCAAGCAGTTCTGCAGACAGATGCCCCTGCGCGGAGCCTTAACTTCAAGGGGATTTCAAGAGGCCAAGTTGTGTTTCAGCTGGACAGAAAAACTGACTTATTGTAGTCAGAGTTAGTCAGTGTATAAATGCGTTGCAGACATGTTACTGTGGAGCTGGACAAATGGTCAAGCTTCTTAAAAGAAATTAAGTATAGTCTGTGAAGAGCTTGGATTTAAAAGTAGTTGATAGATATTTCTTTGAATTCATTGACAGAGAAACCTGTGTATTTTAGACAAGCCTAAGACTTTTTCAAGTATGAGCCATTCAGCAGTAATATTTACTGGTTCCAGTAAAAACTCATTTTAAATTTTGAAAACTAAGAAAGATTAACTAAGTAAAGGTAACTACTTACAGTATTTTAAACAAAATAATGAGACATGTATATAGTAACTGTATTTATTGAAGGTTGTTTTGGTTCGTTTTTATTATTGTTCTATATCAGTTCAGGAAAGGTAACGAATATTTTTATTATAACCTGAGATTGTAACTAATGATACTTTAGAAGTATTGTAAAATACACACCTGGGCTATAGAGGTCTTCTGTATTAACTACTAAATAAACTACTGAATATATATTTCATATCTTTACAAGTGTATGTTTTGTGAGTATATACACTTGTGTAGACATACACACATTTATACAGGTCAGAATTTTATAGGTATACTTTTTAGATATGCATATGCTTTACATACATAGTTTTGTAGAGATACACATACATTTGTTCTACTAAGTTAAATTGAACCGTCAAAACTGGTTTTGGAATTAAGCAAAGATATTTTCTTATTAAAAGAGCTGACAAATTTTATCATACTTCGTAAGGTTACTTCAAAAACTTGGTCTTTTATTAATATTTTAAAAAAGAAATCACTATGTAAATATTAGCAAGAGAATGGAATCCCAAAAGAGACTCGAGTGTTTGTGGGATCTCATTGTGTCTTAAATTGTGCATCCCCAAGGGAACGCCCTGAATTCTGAGCGGCATGTTACATATATAAATTAACTCTTGACAGAAGGATTTTATAGATGCAGAGGAGATGAGGGGCTTCAGCTTTGAAAGTTCTTGATACGGTAGCCTATTTAGCTAGAGATGTATACATATACATTACCTGGAAAAAAAAACAACCAACCAACTGAANTTTTTTTTTTTTTTTTTTTTTTTTCTCTTATGCCTGAAGGATGCAAAGATTGATCCAGAAGAATTTACAGGCCGCCTTCAATCGGAACTCAAATCATCTCCTCAGCCATATCTTGTACCTTTCCTTAAGGTAACGTGAATATTGTCTAGATCAATTTATTTCAATGCAAATGTCAATACATTAAGTTTTAGAATATGTTTTTTAAATGGAATTAGCTTTGCCTATCTAGAGCAGGACTACTCAAATTTTACTTCATGCTGCCAGTTTGTGCCGAAATCTTCTTGGCTGGAAGTTGCTCTGTCTTTGTCGGCCCCTCAGGTGCTGCTTTCTGCCAGGAGCGGTGGCGGTGTGCTGCGGCAGCCGGCTACTCCCTGGCAGCTTGACAGAGGGGTAAGGAATAGGGATTTCCAACAGGAGGGAGACCTCATGTGTTGGGGGCCTTGGTTTAGGTTTAAGAAAAATTTATTTGTCATCCAGAGCTGATCTGGAGTTTACTGCTTGAGTAGCCCTGATCTAGAATGTTGTAGTAATTAGATTTATGTAAAAAAGCAGTTACTCCCTAGTTCGAAAATCATTCGTCGTCTATTCTGTAGTGATCCTTTACTGTTATAATGCGTATACTCTTATGTGGTAGTAGGTCATTTTTTGTGAAGATTTGGAAGAGTCACAAGCTATTTCTATAGAATGCTTTGAGTAATTTAATAAGCTTTTTCCTTTTTTGTTTTTTGTTTTTGGTGACCTACACTTGAGTCATTGATAACTTTCAATGCATGTGTAACAGTGATTATGGAAATCTAAACTGGATAATGCTGTTGAAATAATTGATTAGCTGATCCCACTTGTAATCTGGAACTCATCTATAACAGAAGTTCTAATGTGATACCAAATGGATTTATTGTTGGGCCCGAAGTTAGTATACGTGCGGGCAAACTTCACTTTTTAATTGGTTCTTGTACATTAGCTACAATAGTTTCCATATGCAAGATTACATACAAACATACAAAGCGTGTTTAATTATGCCCCAACAAAACCACAACTATAATTTAAAAAGCCTTTTTCTTCTAGTCTGAATCTTCTCAGTTTAGGGCAGACTTTCTTTCTTCAATCCTTTCAACTTTTCTTCGGAACTCCACCTGCTTCTGTTTTTTCAAGTTATCATTAACCCTTATTTGTGCCTTTTCCTGCTCTTACACTGCAGTCACTTCTAGCATCGTGATAAGTTTTAACTTGTTTCCTTTCTTTGAAGTCCTTTCTTGGCAACAGGCGTTAAGTTTTTAAATAAATATTAGAAGTTTAGAAAGAACTGTAGCTTGGGCTAAACACTGTTGCATTCAACAGCTGCCTGGGGGGAGCACTTCAAAAGAACACCACTACCACTTAAAAAGTAAAAAGTTTATTCGTGAAGGTACAGCATAGCCTTTTAGAACTCTGCTTCATGTTCAGACCAGTTCAACCAAAAAACATACAATAGTACACTTTTCTAATCCAGTCAGAATCCATTAGATCAGTAATAGTACAGTAAACAACTATTGCTGTAGGGCATCAACAGTTAAATCATCTTGTTCTAGGTACTGGAGGCATGTCAGGAGAAGTAAATCGGTGCAGCTTACTTCTTCTAGCATGCAATGGGAGTAGGGTTGTTCCTATGGTTCTGCCTTTGCTATTTCCATTATTTGCCCTTCCAAAGACCTAAGCTACAAGTTCTATATAGTCTTGAGGAGGGGCGTGTTGTATTTTACTAGTACAGCGGAATTGGGGCACGCGAAAATCTACAGGGTTGCTAAATCCAAATTGAAAGGCTATTAAAAATGTAAACCAAACTTCCCCTCTTACAAAATAGATTCAATCTTATTTCTTTTTGACGAATGAGCACATAGTAAAATTGTAAAGAAAGCTGCATTCTTTTAATTATGTTTACAGCAAATTTCAAAATACTTTTTTGTCAACCTGCTAAATTTGATATTTCATAAACTTTCTTCTGTTTTTAGAAAAGTCTACCTGCATTGAGACAATCTTTACTGAATAGTCAACATTCAGTTTTGCAAGGACAACCGTCTCAGCAGTCACTTCAACAAACGAAGCTATCTCAAGTTATACCTCAATCTGCCTCTGGAAGCGTTTCCTCTGTTGTCACAACGCAGACAATAGGAATAAGGCAACCAAACAACATTTGCACAGTCTCTGTATCAAATACAGTGCAGCCTCCTCAGGTTAAGGTGGTACAGTCAAATCAGAGTTCTCAACTGGTAGGTACTGTAGTGTCAAAGAGAATTTCTTAACAAACTGAATAGCAGTTTTCAATGTTATCTTTATTACAGCTTGTTTGGGAAAATACTTTTTTGTTTGTTTGTATCATATTCTGTGGTATATAGTGGTACCTCATTTTATGGCAGTTCACATTCCGTTCAACCATTAGTTTAGATAACGTTACTAACATAGCTTAAATTTAAGAAAGTACGCTCTTGGCCTTTTGTCTGGAATACAGTGATTGTTGTATAAGCACAATGGAATCTGAGTTAATTACAGATGTAGAACAGAAAGCTTTTCAAGACTTACAGGCAAGAGTATAATTTTTAGTATGTCATTAGGTGTGCTGCTTTGCTTAGTCTGCATTGAAATTGACTCTATCTCATCTCTTCTACACATAGTTATAAAATCTTGTAGAAGAATAGCTGTACTGTACCAGCATGTTTTGTTTACAAATACTTTGTTATTTACTGAAATATATCATTGTTGTGCATATTGGAGTAGTACGTGCTTAGACTCAAAGGCACTATCAATAAGGCCGGTTACTCCCTGAGAGTGTGGTGAATACATCCCGCTGTTGTGTAGATCTTGTGTGTGTGGTTGCAGTTGTAATTAAAATATGTTTAGGATTTTTACAAGGCCTTGAGTTTATCCAGGCATTACCATCCTTCAAGTGCAGATACAAGAGTTTCTTTGTCTGTGGTTTCTGCGTATGTATGTGTAAAGTGCTTGACTTAGGTTTCCAAATCCAATTGGTAAGTTCCAGAAGGTATATCAAGATGGTAAAAATTTATGTTATGAAGATTCAGAAATGCACATATGATCATGTAAAACCTTACAGTGATCTATCCTTGAGTGTACAGGCTCTGTAAAGGATATAAATAATTTTTAGGGTGTGCGGAGAGAGAATATTTCTTTTGCTTTAATTTAAAGTAGCAGTGCACAACCCGAAAATGCCTGAGTCATCTGAGCCATGTCTTTTGAACCTTACAAATACTTTCTAGTAGTTAAATTACTAACTTTAACATGAAATTAATATAATTTTACCGTCCTTTAGTGAGCACAGTTTTAGTGTGTAAGAACATCTTAGACGTGAAGACTTCTGATTCTGGCTTTTGTAATACACACAAGACATTGGGATATTTTGCACCTTCACTCAGCTGCTTTCTGTTCAGCCACTTGCATTCTTTCTTTTTCTAAGATGGGTTCACCCCACCCCTTCTGGACTGTTGTATTGATTAGAAAAGTGTTCCTCGGACTTTTTATGACTTCTTTTTGATTCATCCATGTTTCATAAGAGTGAAGTGACAACAGCTTTGGTTCTTCCATGTAGGGGAGCAGGAACTGGTTGTAATTACAGGCGAGCGGTGTAAAAATTACTCCCTGTCCTGGGGAAAGCAAATTTCTGACAGGTTCTTTACAAGTATAACTGTTCATGGCCAGTAAGTCTAGCCTTATCTCATGCTGCAATCTTAGTCCTAACCTACTGCCAGGCAACAGGCCTTTTTCCAGTGTTTTGCAACCCACTTTGAACATTCCTCTGCCTGCTCGGTGGGTTGCACCCAGTCTTTTGAGAAACACGGACCTAGAACAAAAATGTGGCAGTAAGTCCAAAGGAATTCTTACTCATGATTATAGTTCTTGAGGAATACTTTCTGAATGGGATAAAGCCAAATTTATGGGAGTGCCACCTTCTGTGTCTCTCCGACACGTCGATGCATACTCAAAGCAAGCCATGGTGTCGTGAACCTGAGTGCAAAGAGTTGCTCTGTCATCTTATTCGGCGTACCTATGTGACAGGAGGGAGCTGAAAACTGCTGAAGTAATATATTGTGGAGATTGATCCGATGGACAAAAGAAGTTGTTTTTCTGTCTGTACGGAGGTCTTGGTCTAGCAATGAATTTTCCTCTTACTGGGTACATGAAGTGAGTGCTACGTTTTCAAAAGGTAGCAAACTGTGCAAAGCAAAACTATGCCTAATACTATTCCTTTTCTAGAAAATATTTAGGGAGAACTGAGTACATTAAAAATCAGAATTTATTGGCTTTATTGCAAAGCTGGCTTTCTTTATTCGCTTCCAATTTATCAGCAATTAGTTAACAGAAGCAAACGTTACATTAACCAAGTGCTTCTTAACGTCCCTCAAATTAGTTGAATACAGACAAAAGCAGCATCAGACGGTAAGAGTTACTACATAAAAAAAATCTTTTGTACCACAACAACCATCAGCTCAGGTGCCAAGCAGACAACCCAGCAGCGTCTCTGTGTCACGCTAGTAATTGTTTGTAAGTATTGGCTTTTTTGTGGTGATGCCGATCACACTCTTCACACTTCTTAGCGCTCCCCAAAATCAGAGCACAGCAAAGAGCTGCTGGCTGTCTTGCCGGGGACTTGTCCGGCAGAGGAGGATTACAGCTGGCTTGCCTAAGGGTGGCCAGCGCTGATGGAGGAGACTGGCCGAGCTCCAAATTTTCCCAGCCTGAAGCTCACCGGAGAGAGTTCCAGCTGGCTGTGCAAACTGTCCAGCTGCAGAAGGGCAAGCCTGGTTTGGAATTTAGATCCTTTCATCCCAGCCAATTTACAGTAGTCTAGTTTCTTTTAAAATGTGGAGAATCTGTTAGCTGTTCCTTTCTTTTGACTTTTCTGTTTTACAAAGGGGTCAGATTTGGTGATGCTTCTTTCAGTTGTACTGAGGTGTCTTGTGAATGGGGAATTCTGTGTACGCTGTTCAGCGTGCAACGCAGATTGCACAAAGGAGACTTCAGCATTAAAATGTATAGTGTTAGTGGAGGTGAAAGAGGAGAGTATTGTATTTGTCTGTTTTGTAAAGTATTGGAATCACGTTCCAAAACTATGAAAAAGCTGTTCTCTAAAGAGCTAGGTAGAGCTGTTAGTGCGGGGAAATACTTCTAGCTGGGGAAAAGGGGAATAATCTTAGACTAATATTTTATTGATGAGGCACTAATGAGATAAGTCAGCAATCAATCTTGTTAATTGTTCTAAGTGCAATGTTCAAAGTTTGTTTAAATTGTCATTCGTAGGGGGCAGGAGCTCTCCATAGCCTTATATACACAGACATTACCTGTCTTGTTCTGGGTTTTAGAGCAGATAAAATCTCTATGAAGAGATGTTCTTTATTAAATGTGTTGAAGTTGTAGGCAGATTGATGAGTAATGGAGATCAATTAGCTCTTTATGTATTGTGTTGACACTGCATCGTAAGGAGAAAGTACTCCTGAAGGTTGGAACTGATTATTGAATTTAAATGATAAAGAAACAGTAAGAAATTCAAAATGGTCCATCTTGATGAAAACAAATTTAATTATATGCAAAGCAGTGTAGAGATTTGTGCGGGTCTAGGATTAGGAAAGATATATAGAAATACATCTGGACTGTTGTTGCTGCAGTAAATTGTGCAGTGTCCAGAGGGGAGACTTCGCCATCTTCTAAGTTACATTGGAATAGTATTTGCTCAAACATTTACTGAGACTTTTCCAGGGACTGTCATAGTGGTTGGAGGCTCCCAAAAGGTGAGAGAGAGTAATGGAATTTGGAAACATGATACAACAGCGGAATAAGCATTAAGTTACATGGGCATGTTCTGCTTTGCTTTTTAATTCGCTACTGAAGCTTTTTCTGGCATCAGTTTTCTGTTGTTGAACGATTGTAATTTGTACACATTTTAGTGACTCACAGGAAATCACTCTCTTTTTGTCCTGAGTGCAAGGCAGCTTAGAAATGCAAGAGTGGAAGATGGCTGTTTGGATAAAGGGAGTAGTTTCTATTAATGAGCAAATAAAGATCTAGTCTCCGACTTGGAATTAAATAAAAACGGCTGTTGAGCAGTAGACGATTGGGATCCATTACCAGCAACAAAGCCTATACTTGACAAATTGCATGGCTATTGAAATACAGCCTGGTAGTTTCCTGCGTGGTTATCAGGGACTTTACTTTCAGAATTTTGAGGGCCATATCTTAATATAAGGAGGATATTGGCAATGAATGCTGTTTGGAAACCAGTAACAAATGATGGCAATTAAAGGACAGGCTGGAAAGCAAAGACTGAAAGAAAAGCCAGAGAGAAGGAAACCCACACAACTTGGACAAACACTGACTAAAGGGGAGCATAAAAACCATTTAAAAATAATTTAAGGGTTTAAACATGAAAGTATATCGATGAATTATTTAGAGCGATCTAAGAGAGTATAAATATGAGTAACAGGATATAATTAAGCAAAATAGGATTTAGGCAGGATATAAGGTGAAATATCCTCATGGTAAATCAGATTATTAGATGGTAGATCAGGCTCCCAAAGGCAGTGGTGAAAAAGCCATCATTGAAGACATTCCAAATTAGACCAGGTGAAATACTGTAGGAAGAACTGTGTAATAAATTGTGGAGCAGGTGGGACAAGTGATCCAGTGGCTTTTGGTTTTATTTTTCTTCATTGCTTCTTTGAAGACTTATACTTAGTGGAACAACATTGTTGTCATATTAACATTAAAATGTACGTGCTGAGGTTTAAAAAAGTAATTTTTTTTTTCTTTGGGAAGAAAAATAATTACTTATGCAAATTTTGAGGCGCTGTTGAAAAATTGTAACTGTTACTATTACAGCATGGTAAACAATGGTAAATATGAATTCTAGGCCCATAAAAGCATGAACATTGTAAGCTAGTGCTGCCAGATTACATGATAGCTGAGGTTTGATATGACATTTATCTTCAGGAGTGAGTAGACTGATAAATCACAAGTGGCATAGCCACAAGTGAGTTAGCAAGTGTTTACTCATGAGTGAAGATAAATGTCATATCAGACCACAGCCATTCTGAATTTTGTACGTGTACAAGTGGCTTGTTTCTTCCTTCCGCAATACTTTTTTTAAACTTAATTGAGAGAAAAAAATGCTTGGTAAAGGATATATTTTTCAAATTTACTT
Organism: Ibidorhyncha struthersii; assembly: GCA_013398815.1. Taxonomy (NCBI): domain Eukaryota; kingdom Metazoa; phylum Chordata; class Aves; order Charadriiformes; family Charadriidae; genus Ibidorhyncha; species Ibidorhyncha struthersii. Next base: position 160,040 of record VZSZ01001648.1, on the reverse strand, counting down.
TTATTTTCTGTTCTTTGAAGAAGCTTCTATTTCCCGTGCTTATGTTTTTATTGCTGTGTTGGATATGCTTAAGCTTTTGGATCAGATGCTTTTGTTGCAAAGCGTGATGTATGTAAATTGAGTCAGGCTGATTTTGCAGCCCTTGTCAAGTAAGGGGAAGTGTATCGTTGGGACCCCGTGTATCCACACTGGTAAAGGAGCATCTAGATTGCCGCGACTTCCAAAATCCTTGTCCTCAAACTTTAGCAGTGAGTTCTAATCTAATTGTCCTAAAGGACTTTTCCTTTCAGTGATTCGTAGCTAGTAGTTTTCATTTTTATTCAGTATCTCCTGTTTAGGTAAGAGAAAGAGAACAGAAGTTACGGTCTTTCTACTTTTATACATTTTGTGTGCTTTGGCCGAATTCTTTCTCAGTCTGTGTTTGTTGGTCATTTGTGCTGTTAGTTACTGGTCTGCGTTCACATCACTAGTCTGTTCTTTGTCCAGCAATAACATGTATGGTAGAAGATTCACACCTATCATGGTATGATCGTCACCTTTTGGCTGGAGATGAGCACCAGAGAGCTCTCTTACTTTATTCTCTTATAGTTACGGAATGTAAGCTTTTTGAAGAAGGGCCTTAAGAAAAATAAGGATTTCAGGTGTCACCACTTTGTTATTCTGGTTATCAGTAGTGTGACTGTTAAATATCCTTTTTTCATCTTCCTAAGTCTGCTTGTTTTGTGGAAGCCCCTTTGTGTAAACATCCCTTTTTACAGATGTGGCAATAAAGTGAACTTTAGAAATGGACAGAGTAGAAGTCTGAAGCACTTGGGAAGTGACAGAAGGAACTTGTTTGGAAGATCAGACAAATGGTGAATGAAAGTGAGTGTGACTGGTGGAGTTGAAATATGATGGTTAAGGGAAGAAGTGGGAAGATGAAATAAAAGAAGGGGAGAACACTTTCTGTTGGTAGAAATGTGCATCTTACTTTACAGAAAAAAAGTTATTTTATGGAAAAAAAATTAGGTAACTTTTCACATATTGCACTCAGAGAAGCGATGCCATGACTTGCCTGCTTCAGTGTGTTCCTTGAAGAGCGCCAAAGGGCAGCAGGGTAGGAGGCAATTCTTCAATTTTTGACTGCTCAGTTGAAGAGGAATAAGCTGGTATATGACAGCACTTGCTGTCTCAGCACTGTCTTGATCATAATTTTGCTATTTTCCAAACCCATTATCATATCCAGGCAATGGCTAAATCACGTTAAATCTTTTCTATTTTCTGTGCCTTTGCTGTTCCTGTTCTGCTGTTGTGCTTGCCGTCTTCAGTGGTGGAAATAATGAAATTGGCTTCCCTCCTTTTTAGTGGAGATGGAATGATGAACAGTTTGTGTGAACTTTGAAGGCTTTTACATTCTGTCTTGTTACCTTCTCTGACTCGGGACTTTTATAAGATCACTGATACTATGATTATGGATGTAGTGGTAAAAGTTTGGTAAAAGGACTTCTGGAGGTGTCTAGTCCAACCTCCTGCTTACAGGTTAGCATGATGCCCAAGGCCTTGACCAGGCATGTTTTGAGTATCTTCAAGATGAGATTACACGGCCTCTCTGGGCAACCTGTTCCAGTGCTTGTCCACACTCATGGTAATTTTTTTTTCCCCTTGTATTAGATTGAGTTTTCCCCATATTCCAACTGGTGCCTATTGTGTCGCATCCTTCTGTTCTGCACCTCTGAGAGAGTCTGGCTTTGTCTTCTCTACATCTTCTCATTAGGTGGTTGCAGACAGTAGTAACATCTCCCCGTTTCTGAAGGCTGAAGTAATGTCTCTGATAACCTCAGTATATTAAAACATCCATTTCTTTATCTTCTATCTCAGACCCGGTTAGTAAATTGGTGCTTATGAATGGATCATTTGGGTTTCACCATTGATTCAGCATATGAATCGGTAACATTAGATGGGGTACGCTCATTGTGTGTATTTGTAGGCTGTGAAAAATAATTTGGTAAAGTTAATAGTCTCCCAGACTAGCTTGCCAGTGCCTTGTTCATTGTCTACAATTTTCAGGCCAGGTTTAGGACATAAGGGTAATGTTTATGCTGTTGGGAAAGTAGACAAGAGGATTAGAACAGTATGAATTATTTTAATTAATGAAGGGTGATTTAGATTGTTTATAGATTTTAATGCAGGGTCAATTACCTCTGATTCATCAGTTTTTACTAGGTCCCTTGTTTGCCTGCGAAGAAGGGTACACATTCTGTTTCAGAAACAAATTGCTAATGTTCATTCCTTAATCACTTCCAGATCTGAAGATTACATCTGTACTGCAATGTATCTTCCAACTGTATGGAAACTGGAGTTTAAGTTAGTGTAAAATATTGCGCTGAGTTCAGTTGCAGTTGTTCCTTTTAGAGAGTACGTGCTTGGTGCTGATCGTTTTCTGTCTGGAATTTAAGATGATGATTTTGATCTGTGCCCCTTGGAAAAGTTTATTTCTTGGTTGTTTTCTTCACTTTCAGCACTTTTACATACACAGAAGTCCTACTACAGTACTTGTAAAAGGAGATTTTTTTGAATGTATTTGATAGTGAAAAAAATCTTGCCATTATTTATGTCATCTTAAATGGTTAAATGCTGTCCTATCTTTAATGGTGTTAATGGCTTATTTTTAGGGCATCCACATGAAAATATTAATGGGGTGAAATAGCGCTTGATTCTGAACGGTAGAAGTTGCTTGCTTCACAGAGAAAAAAAATCTAATTGCAGATGATTACTGTAATACCAGATAGCAATTCTGTCCACAGGTCACACACATCTCCTTTTTTGGCCTGGTTTCTTGCCAGTTAAGGTATGGCTGCTTTTATTCACTATTCCCTGAAAACTTACCCAATACATTATTGTAGAAGTGGCAACATTATCCGTCTTTTTCATACCAATGTAGGGTTTGCTTTTTTTCTGTGGGCTATTCTGTCTACTTACTTATTAAAATACACTCATACGTGTTTCCTGTGCATCAAAATGCAGTCAAATTCAGCTTTTTCCCCCCATTTTCACTGATTGCCTCTATTTCTTTCCTGTTTTAAGCATGGTAGCTACTTTATTCTTTGCCCTCTGAGTGTCACTATTTACTCATTGCCCGTCTTGACCAAGTAAATTTCCATCCATGTGCTCCATTTCTGTGCTTAGTACAAATGCTCCGTTTTCCTTCAGTGTCCATAGCTGAAGATGAATCCCTAATCTTTTTTCCCCTCTTCTCGTTCTGTGAGGTAGCTATTGCTAATACTTCTACATCCACAGGTTTATGATGACTTTTCAACTTTTAATATTTTAGGATGTACAGAATGCAATTTTGTAATTTCAGAATGGCCCTACTTGTTTTTCCTCCAGACTACACTACAGGTCTTGTTCCCTCGTTACTCTTTTCTTGTTTGTGGTTTCCACCTCTCTCCCTTCCAATTTGGGAGCGCTGGTTCCTACTGATGGAACAATTTCCTGTTTCTTCCGTAGCCTCTTCATTCTCTACTTTTACCTCTCATTTGAAAATCCTGTTTCTCCTTTTCTCCATAGCACGCTTTGAAGTCAGAGAGCTGGCCGTTCGTTATTCAGCTAGGTAATATGGTTTTAGATGCGCTTTTGCGACTGGTGCTGGATAAAGGTGCGGTGGTTCCGGTTTGCCTCGCGTAGTGGTGCGGAGCGGTGTGGGGCTGCGACGCGTCGTTCAGAACCAGCGGGAGGAACATAGTTGTGACTGTGAAGAGCACGTGACTTCTGAAGCTGTCATGCCTGAGTTGTGGTTGTAATCTTATTCGCAGCTATTTGCCTGTGTTTTGTTTTCAAAGTTTATTTATGGATGGTTTTTTCCAGCTCTGCAGCATCCACTCGTCTTTTTGAATCTTCTGTTCATTACATCTGTACCTACTTTGTCCCTGACTTCATGAACATACATTTTGCTGTTGCTTAGACATGACCTTTTCAGGTTTTTTCTTTTTAATTTGATTTGTTTACAGGTCAATTTCTAAGTTTCTAACCCACTTCCAGTTTTGGGTAAGGACTTCAGAACTTGGCGTAATACTAAGTGAAACCTTGAGAATATCCAATTGGCATTTAAAAGATGAATAGTATATGATCACTGCAAAACATTGTTCTCTTTCTTATGTGTATCTGACTTTGGAACCCGTAATATTTTAGAATTTAATTTTAGTATAAATTTTCTTTAAAAAGCGTACATATATAGTGAAAGGCCTAACGGTTGTAGGTGGATACCACTAAAATTATTGCAGCGTTTTCTTCTACAAAACTGCTTTTCTTTCTAGTAAAATTTCTGAAGACAGAAGTCTAAGCTCTAATATTTACCTTACTATTTTGAAATATATTTTTGATGAAGGTTGTGGCATATGACATTTGTGTCGAATATTATTTGATTTTTTTCAAAGCATAACGGCAAAATAGATATATACACACACACACAACCGCATGCAGTACATGACTATGACTTTTGTCACTAGCTGGTTGTGCTTTGAGAGATCCACATGCTTGTATTAGTAATTACAGGTATTAGTATATTTACGTTGTGTGTGTTTGTGTATAAAGAGTATAATATAAGTATACTTTTTTTTAATAATAGCAGATTATCCAGTCAACATCTGCTCAAACTGTGAAACGAAACCCTGCTTGCCAGACTACCCAGATTAGGATGCCAGTGGTAATAACTCAGACCATTAGACCACAAGGTATGGGTTTAAATGTTTTAGTGAGATTGTTACCTTTGTATGAATTTCATTGTAATTACGAACTAGTAGCATGGGAAAAACTTACAGTGTTGACATTGGCAGGCTTGACATTTATTTTTTACTTCATACTGGCTGAGGAACGCATGCTTTCACTCTGCAGCTTCAAGGTATTTCAGACCAACACAGTGAAAAGTTTTGAAACAACCTTAGGACTAAACTCTCACATGCTTAGCTCCTTACTCAGCAGTTTTTCATGGAAAGTTCTGAAAGAAGTCAGGAACTTGACTCTTACTGTCCTAAGCTCTAACTCTGGGCCCAGAAAGAAATTCTTCATTTTTTCCTGAAGCTTAGAGGATGCCTCAGTTTAATCATCCTACTTTTAACTCTTACTCCTGAAGTGGAACGTGGTAGTCCCTGTCTCTGCAGCTACAGAGGTCAAGGTAGGAATCCTAGAGAANCCAGTATGTTTATTCCTTGGTGAGGTCAGAGAGGGACTGCGGCAGCCTGACGTGCCATGATGAGCCAGGGGAGCGAGGTGGGGTTTGTACACAACTTCCCCATCTGTTTGGCTGATACATCCCACTTTTTAAGAGGGTTCTTGAAGCCTTCTTACTTTCTAGCAAATATCCATTTGGTTTTTTTCAACCACTAGACCTGCTAGGCTCGGTTTTTATTTTTCCTGATTATGTGTGAGAGTATCCTTTTGGATGTGGGCATTCAGATGATTGAGGGTTTGTAATGGAATACAGAGCTTGTCATCTTTAGGTACTGAGTCAGAAATCAAACTAGGTTAAATGCACATAAAAGCTATTGCTGCCTATTTGACTTTATTGTTTGGTCTTTTCTATTCGCCTTGGAAAAAGAAAGCATCAAAACCCCCAGTGATCACAGTTAACAGCAGCTGATGTTCTGCTTGCTCTGCTCTCTTGAGAGAATCCAAAGGTTGAGCGGACATGGAGACCAAGCTGTCACTGTAATCCTCTAGGCTGCTTTTCCCAGTTAGGAAGAAATCCATTTACTTGTCGTAAAAAGTGTATGTTTGATAGCACTGATACTCATGTCCCGCGTCCAGGGCAGATATTCAGCATCTTAGAGGTTGAACTTTCACTTCTGACTGTGTCTCAGAGTGAAGGCTGACTTAATCTCTTTGCTTGTTCAGTCTCTAAGTGGTGAATGTCAACAGCGTCAAGAATTTGCGTGATAGTGGCATCTATCTTTTAAGCAGTGGGTTCAGAATAGGAATTTATTCATGATAGCCATTGATCAGCCAATGAAATGCAACTTAACAGGCAGTTTGGCTTAAGGGAGACAACGGTTCGTAAAGGGCAGTTCACGCAAAGCCCTGCTGCAGGTGAGCTTGTTCCTATGTACAAGCCTGTTTAAGCCCACCACTGTTTTGTTTTAATTACACAGACAAAGCAAACAGAAATTTAGAGAAAGTCCCACTGTAAAACTGCTCATCCTGCAGCCCTCGTCTAGGGAGAAGTCTCCCTGTGTGCTTGCAGCTCTAAGAAATGCCATGATGGCACTGTCAGACACCAGTTTATTTTGGTCTTGATATATTGTTAAAACTTTCTGCTGTATACACTAGTATAATGATATTTTATACTAGCCTAAGTGTTCCTGTAGAAGGAGGTAAGATACTGAAAAAGGACGTGGTCTATATAGAAAATTACAGTTGTATAGTTTTGTGGAGTGTGACTTCTTAAGGACAGTTACACCAGAACTGGGCTGACTTGCACAGAATGGTGCTTTTTCCATCTCAGACAGGAGTGACTCTCCTAGTGTAATATATCTTTACATAAATATTAATGCCTCCATGTGAACAGACTGTAATGCTTTTTAAAACTGTGGTGTAGATAAAGTTGGCAGGCTTTAAGGACTTTTATATTTAAAAAATTACTTCCCCACCAGGGGAAGTAACACTATAGTTATTGGATGAAAAATTCACACTCCTTTACCAAAGCACTAATCAGTATAATAATTAGGTGAATTGCATCTTATGGATCGGGGAATTGAGCCCAAGAATAAAATAATTAACCAGAGTATTCATTGCAGCTATTTAACCTGTACAGAAATACAACTAGGAATTTACAAGCTCCTAAATTTGAGTTTATTTCTCTAGATTATGCTACTTAAAATTTGATACGAGGACCCAGTGGTGAAAGACTCTGTATGTCATTACGAATCCCATGAAATATCTGGGCCCACAGTTGATTTTAATTTTCAAAATATGCCGTGCCTCATCATATAAATGGATGCTTTAGCCATATTTTGTGTCTAACTGCTTAAGCATGCACAGTTGTGATTTAAACCGGAAAACTTGTAAGTCATCCCCAACCTTACATTTATTTTGCCAGATCCATTTGAGTAGAATTATATATACATGGGGTGAAAGACAGTGAGGCTTAATTTTTCCATATCCAGTATAGACCTACTGTTTTCCTGAGACCAACAAGTTAACTACGCTGTACCTTTTTGGGGTGGTTTTTTTGATCAAAAGTTACCATCTGTAGAAAACAAACCATTGATACTAGTTCTAAAGGAATATATTAATTCTGGAGGAATGCCACTGTTACTTTAATTTTGCCATTGCAATAATTTTCAAGGTTATCACACACTTAATCTCCTAGATGTTAATCGTAGAAAGCAGAGATCTGCTAATTTTTATTACTGTATTATTTCTTTCCTTCCAGTTCACTTAGATGAACTAATTGAAAGGTTTTCTACTGAAATAGATAAAGGAATTGTCTGGTCCATGAACTAATGCTATCTGTGACATCTCACGGACCTTGAACATTCTGATGACAAAATATTTTTGTTCCCCAGGCTTGGAGCCTAAAGTCCTAAATCTTGTTTTTTATTTGCTAATGGTGAGAGTCCATACAACAGTTTATTTATAGAGATTGAAGAACTGAATGAACACTGTCAAATTAGTTTTGCTTTAACATTGTAGTTGATGAAGACTTCAAAATTAAAAAAAGTAATAGTGGACTCATTCAAAGCTAACACTTTTCTTTTAGCAAAGAAGTGTTCTTAAAAGGATTTGTTGGGATAGTTGTGTTTCAATTTTTATAATTCATGAAAGAAAAATAACGTGACTCTACTAAGGTTCATACCATGTCATTTATATGCAATTGAGTCATAGATGTCCAGGAATAACTTTCATGTACTTCTCACTCTCAAACCCTGAGTGTAAGTAACGCTCAATAAAATTGAGTGATACACAAGAAGAAGGTGAGATCTTTTAAGTCAAGTAGACACATGAATTAATTATTTTCACATGCCAAAACACAGGTGGGAGTAAAGGAAACACAAAATATAACCCAAGTAAACATGTGTTTAAGCAGTAAAGGAGGGCTTACTCCGAAGGTTTCATTGTCAATGCTTTTTCAGTTGCACACTGGTACAATATTTTTAATAATACTACTACTACGGTTCTGTTGATTTACTAATTAGCAAGATAAATCTGTAATTATTTTTGGTTAGATTTAATACCTATTTTTTAATTTACTGGCACAAGAAGCTGAATGTCCACCACACTTTGGCTCATTTAGAAAGCCCAATTTTACTTCTGCGTATAGACCTGTAAAGTCTAGATACAGATGTGAATTACTTTTAAATCATAATTTTCAAAATAAGAAAGTGAAAGACAACCTTTATGGGAGGGGTTATGTCACATTTTACGATAGCGATTTTTCTTTTACATACCAATATAAAACATTTTCAAATATTTAAAAAATGTTTTTAACTCTGGAAATACACGTTTTTTCACTGCAACAAAGAACGACGACTATATAAAAAAATGTAAAAGGCATGGTTAATACCCTGAGCGACTGTGACTTAAAGCATCTGTATTAAGAACATCTCAAATTATGCTTCTTTATTCTGTGCCGATTATCTAGAAAAGTGGTTTACTGGCAATGGCAAACACCCTTATAGCCATGATGTGTATTATAACCAGTTATGGCCAACGTTTTTCAGTTTTGGAATCTTCAGTATTTTGTGAATATTGAACAAACTGTAATGCTAATATAAATTTTGTACTTTAAATTGTTCTTCTTCAGCAGTGTAATCTTTTTAAATAATAACTTCCTTTGTTTGCAATTTACAGACAGTTAAATTTAGTTCCTGGACAGAAGGTTCTTTGATGTAAATTGTCTAAGACAGCTCATAATAACATTGCTTGGTGTTTTTCAGGCACAGTAGGGAAGGCACCAACAATACAAGCCAGCAAAAGTCCTGGGGGCTTTGGTGTTCAGGTCTCTGCAAATCAGAAAAACAAGCTGAATGACCCTGGAGGTGGTTCTTTCAGGTAAAAAAATAAAAAATAATAAAAAAGGAAATGCAGGGGGGTGGTTGGGGGGGATCTTAAATAGAAGAGAGCATTTCGAATTGGCGTAACACCAGGGGGCAGTGTTTTACAAGAATTCTGCTTTTTCTTACTGTGATTGGATGGCAATTTTCTTAGTTCTGTTTTAAAAAAAGGGAGGGGGTCATGACATGTTTTGAGGATTTTTCTCTAAATGCACTTTTTAATGTTTACTAAAGCCTTCAATTCTGTGGATTATAAGAAAACTTCTGGTAAATGGAATTATGTGTATGAAGTTTTTTAAAAATACATGGTTGGTTTTATGTATTGGATTCTAACGTTCCGACGGAACGTATCTTGCCGAGAAGATACTAATTGTGACGACAAGGCATCCTGTCGATGGGCTTCTGCAGCCAAGCTGCAGCTCCCCCCTCATCAGCACAAGAGAGAATACCGTGTGGGTTTGGGTGGTGGGTTTTTTTTTGTTGTTGTTGTTTTTTTTGTTTTTGTTTTTATGTGTATGTAGGATTGTTGTTCATGGTTTCGAAGAGAAGACATTGCTGTATCTATTCTTCATGTGCCCACTGGGGCAGCAGAGGTTGGGGCATTCTGTGGGTCCCTGGAGTGATGAGGTGCTGCAAAGGTTCAGCACGGTAGCATTGATGCATTGAGCTGCTATACCAGTTCTTTTGTACTGCAAAGTTTTATTTTTTTTTATAGATATATATATATTTTGGATATTTTTCCTCTTTGTAGTGAAAAGCTAATCTTATGTTTACTGCATTTTGCTTTCGCTACCATCATTTTAATTTTTTTCCGCTGATGAAAGTACATTTTATTCATGTTTAAACATTTTCTTTCTTTGTTAAATGACAAAATATTCCTAGATTTTCGTTTCCGTCTTCTGGAATTCTTATGTTGCTCTGACATCATCAAACCAGTAATTAATTTGCAGGCTTATGATTTTGCAGGTGAAGTAAAAGAGAATTCGTAGCTCTTTGAAATGTCTCTGCTTTGAGGCATGTCAGTATTGCAACTAATAGTGGTAGTACTTAGTATTAATCTAGAAGCAAAATCATTCAATTTTTTATTTTCCAATGCTTTTGCCTCCCACTGAGTATTTAAATGATTTAAAATGTCTGTTGGGTTCAATTGTACTGTCTTAATAAGTATTTTTTATGTTTGTAAGCAACATGAGCATTTATTCTTCGTTAGTATAGCTTTCAATTTTACATACACCAAAAGGGACAGCATTTTTTTAACTGGATGTTGTAAACTGTGCCAGGATTGATTCTTGCATTCACTTAGTTTATACATAGAATATATTAGGTTAGCTGGAATTGTTAATTTTCCCTTGGGGAGAAGCAAATGCTCAAGGCACTGATTGATAAATCAATAAATCTTTAGTGAGTTTGGTAAATAAGCTGTCAAGGGTGTATGTCATTTTTCCTCTAGAGAACAAATTTTAGTCGGAATGAATGTGTTTGTTTCCTTGCATTGTTTTCTCCTTCAAAATAGTAAGACACAAAGCTGCATTTAAATAAGTCCATAAAATCGCAGGGATTTATTAAACAGCAGCAAAGATCAAGCTTTCTCTTGATATCTTAACAAAGAATTCAGTTGTTTGCGTATTTGCATTTCAACCCCTAACCTCTCCTGAGGACAAATAGATGTCTGACTATTGAGCCTAAAGGCAGAGAGCTGGAAATCTGTATTAATCCTCTGAATGCTGACTAGTTTTCCTCAACATTCCCAGCGTGTGTGAAGAATGTGTTTTTAGCCAGAAGGCAAACTGGCATCTAAAGCAAAGCAAGAATTTTGAAAAATAGTTGTGTTATGTATAAATTTATTTTGCCCTTAGTCTTTTATTATTGCATATTTGTTTCATTATTTTATATTCTGCTTTCTTTAGAATAACTTGAGCTTTTCACTCTTGTGAGCAAAGTGTTGGTCACTAGAAAAGGAAATGTGAACTTTGTTATTTTCAATTTCTTCTGTTCTGGACTGTGGGAAATACAGGAAGGAATTACATAAAAGATGTAGCAATTAGGAATTTTGCAAATTACAGCTTAGCCTTTAATGTCAGCATTTATTAATGAACTGTAAGACGGCTTACATGAGTTCACTGGACACTATAGTAGCTGTTCTGTGACGCAGAGTTTTCAACCCAAGACTTCTGCAATAGAAGGTGGTTGTATTCATGACATTTTATGTCACCTTTTTTGGTATTAAAATTTATTGTTACTAGATTTTTCAGAGAGAACTACAGACAACTCCATTTAGTTGACTTTTCAACTATATTAATACGTAAGGATGGAAATTTGAATTCCATTTTTTGTAATTTTCTGTTTGTTTTACAGTAGAGATCCAGAGTTGCATTTGTACCATAGTAGTCTGGCTAGAGGTTTCTGTAGTCGGGAGAGATGAAGCAGAAGGCCCGCTGAAGTCTGCTGGGGGCCTGCAGAGTTGGCTGCAACTGCTGGGTACATCATCATCTAGTTTGGTACCTCAGCGCTCCCACTAATGTAATCACCGCTGATGACAGCAAAAGCAGCAGACTCTCAAAGTCATTATTACCCGTAGTTGAGATTATGGCCAATATAAGGAACTAGTGGAAACACTATTCCCCCTGATGTTGAGTCTGAATAATTTCAGTTGGAAGGGACCTTGGGAGGTCAACTAGTCCAACTTCTGAGGCAGAGCAGGTTTGGTTAGGTCAGGGCCTTGTCTGCTTCTACGTATCTCCAAGGCTGGAGGTACGTGGTTTTGATGCTGTATTATCCTCCTGCTTCCTGACTGTGTTGAGTAAGGCTCAGGGCATTGCATGTACAATGAGGCAAGAAGTGGGCAGGATGGTTCCCTTCATGTGTGTGATGATGATATGTTGCTGGAGAGTACCAGCTAGCCAGGTGCTCCTTCCTTCTCACAGCAACCTTTCTTTTTCTGAAACAGCATTTCAAAGTTACGTATAACCCTTTGGAGCCTGTCCATATCGGGTTTTTTACAGCCAATGTAATGGTTGGGGTTTTTTGTCAGAATCAGTTCTATGAAGTGACTGAGGTAATTTGAAGATTACCTTAACATTTATATTTTATGCTGTCTACTGACAACATTTTAAAGTAGAGTCTACCTCAGAATAAAAAAATTGTTTGCCTAGTCAAAAGAGTCTGTTGCCTGTTATTTTATTTTTGAAAATAAAAGTTTAATAACATAGTTCTGGCAAAATGCCTCAAGATGCATGATGTTACATCTAATAATGTGCAAAGCAGCCTGTCCTTTAAGGAGAGATGGAAAGCTAATGTAGATGCAGGTAGCTAATGGATAACTTCAAATTTTTCATCTCAAAATGGTATATGACGTAAAACCTTAAGCTTTAAGTTTCTTTGTTTTTCCAAATAAATATTTCAAACTATGGGGCGATTGTGTATTTTTTCCATATTTTTCAAAATAAAGAAAAATGCTGGCCACAAATGTGGTGTGTTCTGTCATCAAATGCATTTGAAATTCAGAATAAGCATTATAATAAATGTGTGTAAATAGAATTTATGCCATTATAAAATGTAACATAGTAGTGGCTGTTACTGTAACTTCAAGTCACCATTTATACCCAACGTATTGATGTTGGTCTCTGATCTTGCGATCCATGGATTTTGTAGACTTGCTCAGAGTCTCGCATGTGCGTAGGGACTTTGCCCTAACAATGTGAAATTTCACGTTTGAGAGAGAGGGGAATCAATAGGATAATGTTGTCTCAGTTGCTTTATGTATTGCTAGAGCTTATGTGGGAGCAGTTCAGTATTGCAGATCTGGACATCGTTGGCTCAGGTCTAACAAAGTGCATGTGCAATCATGCAGTTAAGATTTGTTCATAAAGAAAATGCTACCAGATTTTTATAATGGCTTGTCTTATTTAAACAGAATCTTAGAAGCATGTCACATACAACTGTGCAAATACTTAGTTTTTTTCTTTCTTATTTTCAAATAAGTTGGGAGGGTTTTTGTAATTGCATGAGTGTTTTTAATGAAGAGGAGAAGGAGAGGTATTACAAGAGGTTGAATATAGGAGGAAGAATTGAACTCTTAAACTACTTTAAGTCGTAGCTTGCATTTGGAAAGATTTTGAGAACCCATGCTGTCTTCTTAAAAATAGCATGCATGTTGGAATGTTAAATTTATCCCATGAGACTTGGAATTTAATTCAGTGAAAACCTGAGATAATTACTGAAACAGTAGAATTAGAATGAGCACAGTATTATATTCTGGTATTATAAAAAACATGAAATTGTTAAATACTATGCTGGGATGAAAAGGGAAAGATAGACAGTAATCATCAATCTAGACGACCACTGGATGGCATCTTTGTTCCACGGAATGACTTGTGAAAACTCACTCATCTGGACTTAAAAGTTGACTTTTATAGCAACTTGTTTGGCAAGAATGTGTGTGTTTCTGTATCCAAACCTAAGCTCTTTTTCGTGATGAAGTTCCTCAAAGTCAAAAAGGTTATATTGATAGAGTTTTTTCCCATTAGACTGAAAAAATTCTAGTACCAGCTACGATTAAAACATTTCATGTCTATCTTCCATGTAACACTAAAAAAACAGTAAATAGATGTATTTGCAGATAGTAGATTGCCAATGTAAGATGGAAGGAAATTATTCTGTCCAGGAGGTTCAGTGATGGTCTTTATAAGTGCTATTGCATTGATTTTGATAATTTCATTGGAATCCTGGTTTGTGCCTAAACTAATTGTCTGGGTTTATTTCAGACAAAATTTGTTTATTTATAACGTGGTCACAGATCTGTACTCTAACTAAAAATTGGAATAGCTAAAATGTGAAGCAGAAGGAAGGTAAAAGATTGTACTTTCTTCAGCTGCTAAGTAAAAGCCAAGATAAGTACAAACTTCTCTTTAAAATTGTGCTGTTGAAGTCAAGAGTGCTATCTTGATTTTTTGTATGGATGACTGCTTGAAGGAGATGGAAGTACCTCAGTCCTGGTGAACTGATCTGGAAATGTGGGATTGAGACACTTACTGCTAGCCAGGTTGTGCGTGACCGTGTGGTAAATGCTTGTGAAAGCAGCGAGATCATGGGGGCTGTCTGTGGAGAAAGCAGATGAGTGTCCTGCTTGGTGGATATTTTATCACGGTCCTTTGAATCCGTGTGCTCAGGTCCCCTCCGCAGGCACTGCCGGACCCTGCAGGGCAGCAGTGCCGCCTTCGCACCCGCAGGCAGGTGAGGGTCCACCGGGAATCAGTACTGGATACTTTTTTTTAAAAAATGCACAAGCTGGTTAATGTTTCGTAGTGTGGTAGGTTTTAGCTTTATTTTGAAATTCTGGGCTCAAGTCTCTTTTCCAGTAGCTTCCACTACCTTATATAGTTCTGAGTTTGTGTTACTGTAACTGCCTTTACACGAATTTGTTTTTTCCATGGTTTAAGAAGCCCCGCTGGGTTTGGGCCTTGTGAGTCCTGGGTGGATTACCTTGGGATGCTCATTCTGTTTCAAGCATTGAGGTTTTTAACCCCCCAAAATCTTAGGGTTTCCCCTCTTTCAATTTGAGTTGTTGTTTTGCATTTATAGTTAGAAGATTCTGAACTCGTCACTGAATATTTAAGTCCCTGTTAGTTGTTATGTGGCCGAGTCCACTTATCAGCTGTGATATTTGGGGGCAGTTTCACAACTGGTAGGACAAGGTTGAAGAGTGGATCGGTCATCTCTGCCCTGAATGCGTAGGAGCCCAGTTCTTCCTTGGCGGCTCTTGTGACCCTCCTATGAGTATTGTATGTATACCATGTGAAATGTAAAAATGAAAATTCTTTAGGCTCACCGTGAAAACCATCAAGGCAGGAGATCAATTTTGTGACGCTATCCTCAGGAATTTCATTCTAAGAGAAGAAATCAAGTGCTTAGGACTCGTGCAAAATAATAATAGCTCATCTGTGTAGCATTTTTCTGACGATTGTTGTAAAGTTTTCCATTTTCTGCCTCAAGTGTTCAGCACATCTCTCCAAGTTTATACAAACAAAAATCTCTTCTTCCCACAAAAGAAACCAAAACCAATAATCTAACAAACCATAGAAGTCTTCCACCAAAATTGGCTGCTCTAGTGCAGATATCGAGGAGAGTATGGGAGGACAGGGAGGACCTAGATGGTGGATTTCTAGGTTTGTCTCCTTTTGTTCTCAGACTTGACTTGCAGCTTTTGGGTTTTACTGTAGGCGTTAAACTTGTTACAAGTGACAGAAAATATTCTAGGGTGCATAGGATGACATCTATGTAATAATTTTTTTGAAGTCTTAAATTAACCTTTTATTTCTTTGCTTTATGCAGTAGTTGGAGTCTGGACTTGGATGTATGTGGATATTTTCCATATATATATTCTCAAAGGTTGTGTCACCGCTCCTAGAATATGCTGAAATAGAGTGTTCGTTTCAATAATAGCTCCTGAATAGAATGTCCTGAAAACAGATGGTTGTGTTCCCAGTTATGAGTCATACCTCGGAGAGGCAGGAGGTAAAAGATGCTTGGGAGACAGATGTATGGAAACTCAGATTTGTTAGTTGGTACTTCTTCAAGCTGTTAGGAAGGGTATTGCAGGGCAAACAGTGGTCTGGGAAGTGCTGCCAGCACCTTCTCAAAGGCAGATTGTTTTTCAAAAACCAGTTGACACGTTCAACTGATTTTTGTGTGTTGCCAAAGAAAATACCAGCGCATATTCAAACCACACTTGGAAACCAAACTTACCTGTGAACTCATTCTGGTCGAAGAGTCTTTCCTGGCTATTGCTGAAAATGCTTTGGTGCCCGTTTTGACAGGAACTTGTGAAACAGTGCGGGATTCTAAATTCATGGTTTTGCTTTTAATGTCTGGGTGGGATTTATTTATTTTATCATTTTACTCCTGGTTTTCAGCATAAAGAGAATAGCCAAATGCTCTGTCTTTAGTAGTTAGTTTCCTGACCATCCTGGTTTCATTGTTACCACTTTCTCTCAGATGAAGGAAAGACCCCTCTGTGACACCTTCTGTTACAGACAAATTGTCCTGCTTCTGAAGTTTGCCTTATGTGAGCAGAGCAATGTTTAGTTATTTCTGAATCTAGAATATATGCTGTGAAAACGGAGACCCTGGTGGTTGTGCCTCAAGTTGGCCCAGCCACTGGGCATGTTGTGTGATGATGACTTTTGGAGACGCAGATAATAAACAAAATGAATATATCACATGCAGAATTATTTTTATTTGATTTGGTTGTTTTGTTTTGTTTTGTTTTTTTTTTCATTATAGAGATGATGATGACATCAATGATGTTGCCTCTATGGCTGGCGTTAACCTTAATGAAGAAAGTGCCCGAATTATGGCTACCAACTCTGACTTGGTTGGAACCCAGATACAGTCCTGTAAAGATGAACCCTTTCTTGCTGCTATACCTCTACATAAACGCATACTTGAAACGGGTGAGAAACATGTCCTTTCATTTTGATGGTGCTTCCTTTAGAGTTACGCGACTCTGAATAATGGAGCGTGCTTAGCACTTAAGATTGTTTTTTAAGAATTTTATTACATAATTTTGTATTACAAAACTTTCAAGGTTTTTGTGATAAAAGTCACTTAGTTATCTCAAGCTGGAAAAAAATAGTATACTGGTACTTTTATACTTCATGCTTTCCCCATGTTTTTTATGTCCAAGGATCTCAAAGCTCTTTGTGAGAAATAATTAATGTTTGCACTCCTTCATGTTTTGCACATGAGAAGGTTGAAAGAGAGAGGTAAAGTAAGTAGCACAGGTCACAGAGGACACCTTTGAATAACATTTAACAGAATGTTGAAGTTACCTGTCAAGGTTTTCTTTCGCCATACAAACCAGTTACACAGTTCTTAACACCTGCATCTATTTAAGTTCCTAGTGATTTTCTTATAGTGTTTTTTCCAAAAGGTGTATTTATTTATTCTGCCATTTCAAAATAGAAGTTAAAAACTTCAGTAGGAAAACTAACTGTTCAAAATTAGTGATGTTTTAACCTTAGTAAGTATGCTCAGAATGTATTTTATTTGACATACTTCATTAATATACCCTATATGTTCTAGTACCTAAATGTATCTTTTTCAACATAATTTTGGTAATATTTTCAGAGCCATCAGTGTTTTAAGATACTAAGCTCAAATTGTTTTGGGGCATAAATCATAGATTTCTTTTGGAACTGTGCTTATGTCATTAGTTAAATTTGTGAAATTTTTAGGGATCTGGTTCTCGGAATTTTAAAGAGAAGACCAAAAATCTTGTTACAAATCAGTACAGTTAGGTTTTGAAGTCATGCAGTTACTTCTGAAATGTTATTTGTGTTTATGTTCATTGAATTAATGGAAGCCTTTTTATATTGCAGTTGCAGGCAAAGTTCTTCATTGACTTATTGTCAAGCTTCACTCTTGCATTTTAATTAGCGACCTTTTAAGTTCTCATTCCGAGAAACGCGTTATTTGCGTGCCGTAGTTACCGTGTTGCGATGATGGCATTACGTGACGCAGTCGGGGAACGCGTATGTGCAGCACCGTGTGGGATGGAGTACCACCACCTGAGATAGGAAGCCAGCAAAGTTTTAATGAAATTTGTTTGAGAAACCGTTGTGAGGGATGCTCACATCGTAGTTTGTACAGGTGTAAGAAGACAAAAAGGAAACAGACATAAAACTGTTAAAAAGAATGGGAAATCGGTAATGAATTTGCCATATATGCCTTAATGAACTGTCTGGGCGTAACAATTGCTGCACACCACGAAGCTGTAATTACAAGTGCAGGACTTACAGGAATCTGTACATACTTGAAGAGCCACAGAGCCCATCACACTATTCATCACTGCCTTTTGGGGTTTGCTCCTCTGAGGAACAAATCCCTATGGCTGTTTTTGAAGCTTTATTGGCTTTGATAATTGAAATGAAACTTCCAAAGCTTTTAAAAGCAGCTGCAGGGATTTACTTCTCAAAAGCAGTGAATCCAAGAAGAGCGGCCACTCCTAGTGATCTCCTGCAGCCACTTTTAGAGCTTTATTTTGGCTTTACATGAAGCCTTTTAGAGTTTTGAAAAGTGGCTGTGGGGTTCACTAGTGGCTACTATCTGGGATCTATGGCTCTTGAGGAGAGAATTCCTTCAGCCGATTTTGAAGTTTTAGAAGCTTGGTTTTCACTGTGTGTGGCCAGATTTGTTGTTTGCACAGGACCACACACAAATTTAGTAGTTTGTGCTACTGGGCACTTAAAATAACGACATTGTAAGTTCACGGCAAAACTCAGTCTTGCCATATGTTGCTGCGCCTGGACAGACCAGGGCTCAGCGAAGGAGGCGGTGACCTCCACCAGCGCATTGGGGAAAAGGAAGTATCTTCCCTGAGTCGTCCTCCTTCTGGTTTCGTTATGCCTGTTGACAAACGAGATAAAATACATTGTTTCTTCTTACTTTTACCTGAATATGACTGAAACAGGCCTATTTTCTACCTTTAAATCTATTCATATTTAACAATCACTTTAGGTTTAGGGCACGTTTTTTAATGTTTTAGTAAAAGAGAGATTTGTGCTATGTACAGTATTAGGAAACTGCTCGTCTCTGCTTTCTCAGAAGCGAGATCTTTCAAGTTTGCTGTAATATTAATCTCCTCCTCTCTTCCCTGAGTAAGAGCTGTGTCGAGCAACTCAGTAGTGTTCCCCAAAGGCTGTTTCAGAGATTGTGCTTCCATTCACCAGGGTCGGAGTATAAACTGCTAAAGTGAGAGCAGATGCTATTCAGTCTTTGGCAGTAACCACCAGCCAAATGCCTCAAAGTTATAATGAAAGAGGTTTCTTAATATATTGTATGTTCTTATCTCTACTGTAACTTGGCAGTGATATCGTCCAAAGTTTATTTTAAATCTAAATGACTAATATTATTATTGATCCTTTTAAATGGAAGAAGTAACTGAAAGGTAATTAATGCAAAGATATTCATCCACTTCCCACACGTGTCCTTATCCAGCTCTGTATCTCGCCATCTTTGGCTGGTAATCGCTGCCATTTGTTCGCGTAGGAAGGCAGGGCTGCCACTGGATCAGGTTCTTCTTTGATGCAAAATCAAGAGTGGGTATTTCTCAGCAGATAACGTATTTCTTTTGCTATTCCATTCAGGATCATAAAACTTTAAACCCCGACCTCTCTATGTTGACAGCACAGCACAATGAAGCATACGCCGAGAGTTGGAAGGCTTTTGTTTCTCTTTTTGGGAAGCTGAGAGGCAGAGGTTGATGTGCCTCGTGTGCGTGCATGCTCACGTGCATACAAGCTCTTCAAACTTTCTAGGTCTTTAACTTTATTAGTGAAATGGGTTGTATTTCTTTAAAAGGCAAGATAAGCAGATTAGACCCTCACAAAGAAATAATGCTGGAAAAGCCTGGCTTTTTCATGTGGTTTTATGGGAAAGAAACAAGAAAAATAACCTTAGTAATTTGTAATTGTTTCACTTTTATTCTTTCATAAGCTATTTCCTGGTGGGTAAGAACGCTCTATGAATTAGGTTTTACAAGCTACTTTTTGACATTCTGAGTTTCCGCTGTTTACCAAAAGGGGCATCACTTTAATGAATAAACCAGTATGACTTAGCAGGTTGTTCTAAGCGTGACAGTTTTGTCTGGTTTTAACCATCTCGTCACAATAGAAACTCCTTGACTCAGGAATTACTTTATTACAGCATTGTTTCTGAGAGCGGATAAGAATTAGGCTGCACTGTATTTTATATTTAATATTCGTGAAAGGTAGCAGGACATAGGGAACGGTGGGATAAAAGGTGACCCTGATACCTGTCCCCTTTTTCCATGGATTTAGTTATGTTGTGTGCTTTCCTGAGAAGTCTCCCAACTGAGAGCTGGTGGTCGCTAGAACCTCCACTAGCAGTTCCAAAAAACTTTGCTTTATATTTTATGGTCAACAGAGCATGATGTCCTCACAAGCTTACAATCTGCAGCAACTTATTAACTCCTACAGCTTTTGTTTGAACTCTCATTTCTTCTACAGCCAGATGATGTCATTTTGCTTTTTCTTGGCTATCCCTAAAATGTCACAACTTGTGGAGATTCTTAACCATAAATTAACTGTCTTAAAGCAATACTAATGAAACATAAGTTTGGCATACTGTATTCTCTGACTTAGATTGTTTCTTTCTCTCTTTCCCTTCACTTTCAGTGTTCTTCACCCAATTTTTCTGCTTCAGTTTTTATTGTTACAGAGCACTGGCTGAATAGAATGATTACAAATGTGACATTCTAAGAAATGCGGGACTGGTTTGGCCACATTGAATACATTTTAACTGTTCATCTTGTATTTTCGAATTATTTTACTTAAATATATATGATAAAAATGTATTGGAGAATCATAGATTGTATTTTTATTTCACACTCATTCAGAATTATTTTTGTGTCTGCAGTAGGAAATACATTTTTCTATAGCACGATTTTATGGAATGCTGTATTTCTGTCTGTTATCTAGCGTTGTTATAAATTTCCTTTGGAAAAAGTCTATTACGTTGACAACACAGCATAAACCTGCAACATTCCCTAACACAAAATTAGTACTGGACTCTCTTGCTTCATCCAAATAGATTTTTAGGTTAGAACACAGCTTGGAAATGTGCTGATGAATCCAAATTCCCTTAGTCCGGTAGTTAAAAGGCCCAACAATCTTCCTCAAAACAGCTTCAGAGAAGCATGGCTTATAGAATTAAGGCGCCGTCTCTCTCAGTGTAACAATTTTAGGGTTAGGCTCAACAGAATTCACAGATTTACCTTTTTGTTGTTTTACATGTAATACACTTTTTAATTCTGTCTGATGAAATATTGATCATTGTTCTACCTTGATTCTTTCTTTGTTCAGTCACACTTGAGTTGCATGTCTGCTGTCAAAACACATGTTAAAACGTAAAGGAAACAGCTTATCTGTTTTTTCTGTATTCTGGAGTGTACTGAATCCACTATGAGGCATCACAGTGGCAGTCCAGTTGTATGCATATGCATATATTTAAATAAATAATTTGAATACTCTAGGGGGCATTTTATATTGCTAAACCATCTCCATACTGATGGGGATATCCTTCATGGAACCAGGCCAGTAGATTTCAGAGCCTCTATTTAAAGTACTTGTTACTAGTTTAATAGAAGAGTCATTCTGTCATCCCCGTTTCATCTGTTTGTTTGTCAACAGTTGTATTCGTGTTTGAATGAGATGAAACTACTATTGATGACTGCTCTTTCATAATACGGAGCAGTTGTAACATAAAAGTGTACCTGTTTCTCTGGTTGGTTTACTTTGGAGGGTTTTCATGGCTTCTTAGTTTACAGTTGTTGTGGGTTCTGAAATTCTGAGCTATCAGATTGCCTGTGAACATAATTTTTTGTTTTCACGGCACTTTTTGTCAATGCGACTTAGTAATTTTCATTGTTGACTTTTAACTTTTTATCCATGAGTTGATTTGTCTTCAAACTGAAATGTTCCTTTTAATAGCAGTTTTTCCACCAGCATCTTTCTGTCAGGATGACCTCCTTAAATACCTGTGGGCATAACTCTTGATTGTGTTTGGAGAGAGTTCTAACATGCACTTGTTTGGAAGCATAGCATTTTGCGTGCATTGTCCTAACGGCATGCTTGAGCCACTTGAACTGTACCTGGAGTGGCGTTTTCTGTGATTCTAGTCACTTTTCCTCAGGAAAAAAAAGTCGCATTAGGTATTGTATTATCTAAATTGCAAGTTTCTGTGCATGCCGAATAACTGACTTTCTGACTTTCTCTAGTTCCTATAAAGTTCAGTATGTCACCTGCAGAGATGTGGCAGATATAGAGATGTATCTACGTTCTGACGTCTGGAATAGTTCTGTAACAGTGCAGAGTTTAGGTTTTTTTTTTCATTAGTATAAAACCAAGCAATTTGCTAGAAAGTTTATTTAGATTAGAAGGTGTGCATAGCTCCCGATCTTCTTAATAATGGCCAAAGTTGTGATAATTTAGTTCCTTAGGTTGAGATTGGAGTTTATTGTACATGTTCAGTACAGAATCTGGTTTTATATTCCAACTTAATCAATTGCTAATGTTGCACTATTCTGAGACAATTATATGTTATTTACATCTATTATTTCCTTTTCCAAAAAGATGGGAATACATTCCCATCTTAGTATCAGCAGCAGTGTTGCCAAATAAACATAGCCAGTCAGTATTTTAGCAGAATGTTAAACCGTATTGTTGTTCTTTCTTTAATAGGTCCATGATTAGACTTCCTGTTTTACAAGATGTCCCAACATGTGTTGGAACGGTAACTTCAGTACCACCTGAGAGCTTGGAGTCTGCCTTTCTGTGAAAGGTAGGGCAGCTTCCGTTCAATATTTTTTGTGTATTTCTAAGGTTTTCTTCTTATTAATCTTATTGGTTCTACAACACTACAGAATCTGAGTTACGCTTTTTTAGCAGTATCACCTCTAAGTGCCAGAACTGATGTTATTCCATCAAGCAGTAATTTCTCAGAATAAATGTAGATATGTTCAAACTATGATTATTTATGAAGAAAATGAACCTTTTTCTTCAGGCATCATTTTCAAAGGTTTTACTCCAACTGAACTGAGAGCGTGACCATACTATTTGCTCCCAGAAAGATTTGGGGAATCCAAGTTTTGTTTTTACCATAATGCCTTGCTTTTCTGTTTTATGGATGTAGCGGAAGAGCCTTCTTTAAAAGGTCTTGCTGTTTCTGGAAGGCAGTTCTGGCCTTCAGAGCCTACCAAAATACGTTGCTCAGCCTCAGAATAAGTTTGTATCTGGGAACTGAATGGCTTAAATTTCTTGGTCTCTGCAAAGGAGAGTAAAATTAAGATCATCATTCTGTGGAGATGCATTCTCTACCAGATTCATTTATAAAGTCCATCTCATAAAGAGATTTCTGGTAATAAATATTGGATGTAAAATAAGAACAATAAAAAGAAAACCTTAGAGAACCATTCAATATTGCAATAAAGCTGACTTACATTATCCCTGTAGGCAAACTCCATGCTCTAGAGGTGGTACTAATGTCCCCAACTCTCAACACATGTTGGAACATCTTTGTGGAGGAGGAAGTCATTGATCAGTGAGCAGCATCTTCAAGGATCGTTTAAGGGGGAAAAAGTAAAAGGTAATATTTTCTAAAATATGTTGAAATGATTGTTCGTTCTGTTTATTTGGCAATCCTGCTGCTCATACTAAGGTCGTAATGTTTTCATTTCTTTAAATTACTGAAAAATCTCATAAACTTCAGTTTAGTATTTTCTTCTCCCATGAGTTTGAATTGCATTTGTTTGCCTCCTTCATGTTCTTTGAGTCTACTGCTTACAAAGTCCAGGTTCTACTATAACTCGTTGGCAATTTGACGCTTTTTTCCGGTGCTTATAATATGGAGAGTATTAGTCTGTTCTATAGTGTTTAGTATAAAATAAGTCACAGCCAAATGTTGCAAAGTGTTGAACTGATATAAAGACATTCTACTGCTAACGAAAGGGTATTTGTTTTCAAGGAAGTAGCTGCAACACTGGATGTTGTGCCCAATGAGGTATATGTGCAACTTCAATATCAGCTATCACAAACTACAGCTATTTTGGCAAAATCAAATGACCATGTCTGATCGGGATAAACTTTGTAGTGGCGGATGATCTGGTGATGCACGGATTTGGTATTAATGAATGTGGCACAATGTCCTGATCTTGACCGCTTTTCCTCTAATCCTGGACGTACGCAGATGAAGGTGCTGACATTTTGAAATTCAGGTTATGGTCTTCGGTCTACCCTTCTGGTATCCTTTATAATTCCCTGTATTCTTTGTGCATATCCTTTCCTGTTGACATGCCCATCCCGCCTCCTTAAGATGAGGCCTCGTGTTGAGCTAGTCTGCCTGGCATCGGACTTGTGGCGGACAACTGTGGTGCTGCTTCAGACATGTCAGCAACAAGACTTATAGTGTCAGAGAGATGGTTTCTCCAGGAAAAAAAGTGGCTGAAATGCCTGCATTGTTTACAGAAGTTGCTTTAAAAGAACAGAAGCATATAGGCAAATTCTTATGCTTGGTGTTCGTTTTAATCCTTGTGTGGATGTGATTGGGAGTGTGTTCTGTTAATGTGAGGGCTGTGTTACAGGTTGCTGGCATCTGTGCCTCCCCGTGTGTTTGTCATCTCTGACGTTCTTACAACACTTCTTCTCCTTTTCTGTCTCACCTGACATACAGACATAATCGTATACTTCTTGTATTTAAGCCTGAGGTCCTGTAATGGTTTAGTATCTTTTGATCTTGGGCTTAGCCCAAGAAGCACATTCTTCTAGCCTACGTGAAAACAATTAGGGCATAAATCTCCAACTAACAACCTCTCTATTGTTTTCTTAAGGACTCTTACTGGTGTCATTGCTGTATTAGTTCTTTCTCATCTGGTCCCTCTAACAATTTCTTTTGATTAGACTCTGTAGTG
The DNA here is from genome assembly GCA_013398815.1 of Ibidorhyncha struthersii. Lineage (NCBI taxonomy): Eukaryota > Metazoa > Chordata > Aves > Charadriiformes > Charadriidae > Ibidorhyncha > Ibidorhyncha struthersii. The sequence goes on along the minus strand of VZSZ01001648.1, from coordinate 135,530 downwards.
AGTAACCGAACAACAAAAGTGCATTGAGGCATGTACTATTATTCATAAAAATAGTGAACATATTTTCCAGTTCTCCACTGTCACTCTATGTTTATTCTTGGATGTTCCTGAATCTCTTTAGATATGCTTATTATGTGGTATTGTATTTATGTTTTGAGAAAACCAAGATGAAAAAACCCTAAAATCATATAACTGTAATCTGTATATTCTCATTTGACTTGTTGAGACCTGCACCTATCCCGGTTTTTATCCCCCCCTCTTTCTTTTACATTTTCCTCACACTGTTGAGTCGCTGCAGAACAGGTTACTGGGGTTATAGAATAGGATCTGGATGTAGTTTTCAAAAATTCTTTGACCTTCAGTGGCTCCCTTTTAATAACTTCGGCATCCTCCCTTCTTTTAAGATATATGCATGAAATTGCACAAAAGTAATCTTAAAGAGGAGTTATTAAAAAAGAAGGAATTAAACATCAAAATTAAGGATAGCATGTTTTCCTAGCACATTGAGATTTTTGTTTTCTTCTAAAAGAAATTAGGTAATACTCAGTTTAGTTACAGGGAATAAAAAGGGAAAAGATTAAATAGTAGTAGCTTCTATTTCTTCAGAGTTTACATTCTCTCTGTCCTCTCCGATCAAGCGTCCTTGCCGTCTGAATACCAGCTATTTTCTTCTCCTAGATGCACTGCTTATATGTTCATGCTTCTGTGATTTGTGGCAACTCCTTCCATTTTCCAGGCCACCGCATACCTGTGCATAATGTTGTTTGGTGACTAGCTTGGTTCGGTTAGAGACAAACCACTAAGGGTAATAAAAAGGCTCTTTAGGGATGATTAATAGCTACCTTTCAGCTGTTTAATTATCTAGCTTAGAGACAGAATTTTGGAAACTGGATTGTCTGGTTATATTTATTTTAGGGCAGACCTCTTCTCAAATTAGTCCTTTCTTTTTGCCAAAAAGTATGAATTATGTGTGGGTTCCCAGACTTACCCATCTGTTGAGAATTCTTAGAGAAGTGAAGACATTTTTGTTATTCTTACATGACTTCCATTAAAAAACACTAATCGTAGGGTTAAGTAGGATTCTTGAGAAATTCTTTTTCTATTTGATGAATTTTTTTGTCCTACCCCAGATCCCACCGACTTGCGTAAGAGCTTTGAATGAGCACAGAAAATAGAATCAGACATTTTGGCCTGGGTTACACAGACTTTACAGGGATACAACTGTTTCTCTGTCTCTATTGTGTTAAAATAATTGTACCAATATGGCCCCCTAGAATGGAGCTATTATTCTGGTTTTCCCTTTATAAGAGTTAGAGATATCAGATGAAATTAGAAGGTAGAAGTTTAAAATGGGCAAAAAGGGCTTTTTTTTTTTTTGGCCAGGTGAGTAGTTAAAGTTGTGGAACATTTTGTTCTAGGATGTTGCAGGTTCAAAAAAGTACTTGAAAAATTAATGAGAAAAAGATTCCATCCTGACCTAATAGAGAGAAAGATTAGATCCTCTAACTTAGGGTGGTTCTAGGCTGTATGTTGTTGCAGAGCTATCACCGCACGCTTCTTTTTTTTGTAAAATAGTCTTCTAGCAGCCTCTCCCACTACTGCTGTTTGAGAGAATGCCAGACTATATTACGCAGTATAGCTTTTCTTAGCTTTTTATACAATTATATAAATACATAGCTATTTATTATAATATAGTTTGTACGGAATAAGTTAAATCCACTGTAGTACCTGAAACAAGCTTTGTGAGTGGTTTTGTACCAGTGCATTCACACTACAGAGCTTACGAGTCTTAGTTGAATCTTAGTTTGCTAAAATAATTTGGTTGGCATTTACTCTGGAGGGAGCAGGAGGAGACGACTATTAAAATTTGTGTACCATTTATTCAGAATTGTTATTCCTTTAGGTTCTGCTACAGTTGTATGGCTGGTTATCTTTTTTTTTTTCTGCTGTGTCTTGTACTGAAAATGGCAACGTGTTTTGAGGATTTTAATCTGCAAGTTTTGGACTGATTAATTTATTTTTTAAAAGTAACTGATGTTTCACCAGTTTCCCAGTTTCACAAAATACTTCCTGGGGAATCATCTCAAGGTGCATAGTTCTGAACAAGTATGGAACAAACACTACACCCAGCAAGTCTTGAGTTCTCAAGAAGACTGTCCACTTTTATCCAGAAGCCGTCTCATGAGGGGATTTGTATCCTATGAGAGGAGGAATGTTCTTTCACAAACAAGCTTACTGAAGTAATTAATGTAGGATCTTCCGTTATTTTGTAAATAACAATTACAAGGTGATAAAAGGTCGTTCTCTTTAACAAAGTCAGCTTATTACATCTGAAGGTGAACTGGAAATATAGTGTTGAACACTATCAGATACCAGTTTACAAAATCTTTCCCGTTCCAGTTCGGGGCTGGTTTGGAGCTGTGGAACGTATCTTGGCCGTCTGCCCCTCTCGGAGGGGTGCTGGTTTGTACCTGCTAGAGGGAATCGTTTACCAAATCTCAAAGCACTTGGCACTGATTCTCCCTGGTTTGGCAGGAAGCTCTCCCTCACCTGCGGCACCCTACATGCGCTCCGGGCGATGGGCTCCTCGCAGGCGCCTCCTCAGACGGCGTCGTTTGGATTGGCTGCTTTTGTGAAGGTAGCAACTACGGAATCGGTTTCTCCTTTCTTCATCCTGTCTTCCAGCACCAGACAGGCTTAACAGTACAGCAAGTCAACATTTATTAAATTATTTGTGCATTTAGTTAGTAAGACTTAAAGTGAAGCTTTTATTTAAAGGACTGAAACCAGAAAATTACAGCTAAAATTATCATACTGTTTTGCCTGGGATCACGAGGTTATCTTATACCCCTAGGAATCTCTAATCCTAATCATCAGAGCTAGTGATTTGTTGTTTGCACTATCACTCTGTTTAACGAGCTTTCCCTTCAGTTTTTAATACTTCAAGTCTTTCTGGGGCTCTGGTAGCCCCCCAGCAATACCCCCAGGCTATTTTGTACCCAAACAACCTCCTCAATTTTTTCCTTTGTTGTGTTCCAATCCCCATTCTCTAGCTTAATATTTAAGGTTGGGTTTTCCCTTTGGTAACAACCTGAATGCAGTGTTGATGGATTACTGTGTGGGCTGAGGACAGTGCTGCGTGGGAGATGCACCCCGTTCTTACGTCCCACCTGATGAGGTTGGGACAAGTAAGTTCAATAATGGCCATTTGTGGCTCCTCAGGGTGCCAAGGGCCCTTAGTGCCTGAGAGTTGTTTCCCCTTTGTGCTTAGTCAGCGTGATAGTTAAATGCTGTTGCTCAGTTTAGAACTATTAATGTAATAGTATTAGACAAAACACCTATTGCTTTCTCTTCATTTCATGACGCGCTTTCCATAAAGACCACACATGGTGTGTCGCAGGACATACAAATATTGCTTCTCTAGTTCTAGGAGGTGAACTGCTCTTTCCCCCCGTTTTTTTCAACTGTTAAGTCTCCAGAAGTTCCTGTATAGTGTAAGTCTGGAACAGCAACTACCTAACTGATCATGTTGTATTTAATTACGTGTAATTTCGCAGAGATTAAGGTGTTTTAAATGTTTCACTGCTGACACCTACAGCAGAACTATAAAATAATCAGTTTCCCTTATGCTATTGAAATGGAGGAATGGAATTTATTAAAGAATTGCATAGTTTGGAAGCCTGCAGAAATTCAAGCGGTAGTTTTTCTGATACCTTGCTTTTCCTGATGGGAAGGATTGCAGAGGGACTGAGGCATGTAAAACTGCGGCGGTTCTGTTGGGATAAAAGAGGAAGGGGGCCAGAGCCTGGATTTGCAGCTGCAATCGATGGCGCAGCCCAGTGCTTGCTGTGCTGTGGGGATGCGGCGGGCAGGTCGCTATGACTGGATGCATCTTTGTAGCGTTACTGTAGGGCTCACGCTGTTGAATGAGGTTAAACAAAAGTTTGAACAAATAATGTCCCAGATTCAAGGGGGGTGGACTTCTGCCGTTTGTCTCCGTCTTGCAGCACGCGAGCGGCTGTACCAGCGGAAGAGGCTTGGACCTGCGAACTCTGGTCCCACTTCCATCTTGGGCCAATACTGCACGCACGGAATTCAACGTTGAAGAAGTTGCTCCTGGTTTTAAGACGATGGCAGGGAGTGCTTTGCGCAGTTCTGGCTGACCTGTGATTAAGGCAAATAGAGACTAATTATGCTCTCTCCCAATGTTTCTGTTGAAGGACAAGACAAATTCAAGCCTTAAATACATGCTGTTTAACTGTTTAAAACCAGTTCTTCAAGGTTTTTCTGTTTTAAGTGTAAACTAAAGAGATTTTATACAGGCACTCAATAATTTATTACATCAATAATCAGAGTCAGACCTAATGTTTTACAAATAATTTTTTTATCTTTGATCTCAGTCCTGTCAGTCCTCTTAAAGTATAAATTATTAAAGTAACTTTTTGATTCTTTGAAATCCTATCTGCAAAGATAGTATTTTTCTTCTGCTTCTCAAACAGGGCAGTACTCTTGTTACGATTTATTTCAGTTTGTTTGATCAATAAAATATAATTAAACTTTTAAAGCACAGCAAAGCCAGTACCTTTCAGATAGCTCAGCAGACGATAGCACTCTTGAGAATTTTCACTTCCTGGGACCTGAAAGTTTTCAATGACAAGGTTTAGGTGCTTTTATGTTTGTAAAAAAACAATCTTCCGCTAGTGACACATATGCCAATATCAGAATAATATTGCTGAACGTTTTTTCCCTCAAGGTTTTTGGAACTTACATACAAGTTCTAACTTTCTAGAAACTCTATTACAATAGCTGAAACTTTTAAATAGAATATAGTTTATTTGTAAAAAAAATATTCTAACACTTACACTTCCTTTGCATGCTGTCTTGTATACTGTAGATCTTTATTAAATGCTGATTGGACCATGGTTTGCTATTAAAGCTTCCGAACATGTAATTAAGAATTAATATGCAGGCAGGCTTTATTGTGTTGCTCTATCAGTGCTTGGCAGATTAGAAATTTGCTTATTTTGGGGGTATTAATTTGTGATCCCTCATATTTTTTATATAGGATAGCGTGACTCAACTGACTGCTTTAGTAGCATTTGATGCCTCTGAGGATATGTTGAAACTGAGTCCTGCCACAAAGAATTGAAGCATTCATGCAATCAGTCATCAATTCTTGATCGTCTTGTACAGTTCTGGTGTAGTAGAGATCTGGCGAGAACACTTGAATGAAGAACGTGACCTTAGTTACATTTAAAAATATATAAACTCAAATGCAAGTGGAGAGATGGGTTAAAATTACAGCTTGGAGCATTGCTTTGCTCCAGCTCCAATTCTGTTGTTATCCTTGATGATGTTTTTATCATAGCTCTAGGAAAAGTTCAGAATTACATTGCTAAAGTAATTTTAAAGGCTTGAAGCATATACTTGTTATCAAAAATGTCTAAATTTAACAAATGTATTATTTAAAAGCCAGCGACTTTTTTTCAAATTGCACACTTCTTGATGTTTTACTTTTAAGTGTGTGGCTCCTTGCTACTTTAAATGCAGAGTTTTGGTCACAAAAGTAGAAGTTAGGATGGCCACGTTATCAACTTTTAAGCACATTAAGATCATCACCGAAAGGTCAAGTTCAATTTTTTTAAAACAAAAGACAGGTGATAGCAGTCTGTTGATAGAAATAACTTATATTTTTTTGTTTAATCTAAATTTTCTCTTTGGGTTTCGCGTTTCTGTACGTATGTAAGTGTATATGTTATGACTTACTATTGCGATGATCAGGTGATGTGATTAAGACCAGAATCCAGAATGCTAGGACCTAACTAAAAATGCCTGTAGATGAAGCCACTGTCCAGTGACTTGGTTAGAAAGATGAGTAATACATTGAGAATATTTGTGGTTCGTGATACAGTTAAGTATGTATGGTATTATAAAATATATATATATGTATATACACCTTTCGTAAAACTATATATTTCTTTTCCGACATCATCATCAGGGATCATCTAGGGAATCTTGCAAAGGGAAGAGAAGCCTTTCTGTATTAAAACTGAGAAAAGTCGTCATGCAGACTAGAGGAATATCTCAGGAATTTCCTATTTAGAGATCTGCATTATTTTCCTTTGATGGCAGACAGAATTCCAGTATGCTTTCTATAAATGAGAGTGGATGAAACTCAGGAGGAGACGTAGCAGTGAAGAAAAAAATACTAAGACTTTAATACAGAAACATCTCAAAACTAAGTTTCCAGCGCTTTGCATAGATTCATTTTGTACTTGGCATTTTCTCTGAGTAGCTGAGAAAGACGATCTCTAAACAGTGGTATCAGAAGTTTTCTTAGGCCAGCAGATCCATAAAGTGGTATGCATGACTGTTTATGGAGGTGTAACTAGGCCAGCCTGTCCAAGTGTGGCTGAGAGTGTTGTTTCAGGAGCACATTGGTAATTTTCCCATCCTTGCCCCAAGTACAATCCAAGTAGTTAAGTGGTGTGCCAAATCGTCGTGTAGTGTACAGCTTTGGAATGCACCCTGCTTCTGACATCCTATGCTAACAGGATTTTGGCTAATGTAATTCAGAGCAGGGAAGATGTGACGATGCTTCCACGCATGGTGAATGTGGTGCATGACACATTGACCTTTTAAAAATACAGCTTTTTGTCGCCTGGTTACTTGACGCTAATTCATTTTTGGGAAAATTTGTTTTGTAGTTTTTTTTTCCATAGCCTGCTTTCCAAAAAAAGCAAGCTTTAAGCGATTGAACAGTCTATTTGCCTTCCTTCTCTCTCCCTTCAGGTAACTTTTGAATCCACTGATAAATCAGCAGCTAGATAGCTGCTCCGTGTGTGCCAGCTGAAGGGGAAATCAACTGTTTTTTCCTTTTCTTTGCTCTTCTGTCTGTCTGGTTGGCTGCCAGTCAGCACTCTGGTGCAGACTGGCCGGACTGTCCTCGGGGTGAGCTGACTGTGCCCAGCTGGCAACCTGGGCAGATATGACCTGGGAGACATGCCAGAGGTGATCCTAGATGCACGAGGGAACTAAGGGTATTGTGCGATAATAAGGAATACGGGAGGAAGTTGGAGCTATGCACGAGGACAGGGATCATAGGTTGGAAGAGAACCTGAGTGGTCATCTAGTCCAACCTCTTGCTCAAAGCTGTGTCAATGTTAAATTCAGACAAGGTTGCTTAGGGCATTGTCTGGCTGAGTCTTAAAAACCTGGAAGGCGGGAGAGTCTACAACCTTTTTGGTGCAAAGTGTTCCAGAACTTAACTATTTTCATAACGAAGAATTCTTCCCTATATCCAGACAACCTCTGCTGTTTCAAGTTATGAATTTATTTCTCATTCTTCTTCCAGGCATCCTCAATAAAGAGTCTGGCTCCATCTTCTCAATAAACTTTCCCCTAGGCCTTCTGCAGGATAAAGAACCCTCAGGTTCTCCTCATACAGGTTATATGCTCCAACACCATACTCTTCTTGGTGACTTTTCCCTGGACTAAAGTTTTTCCAAGTCTTTCTTGTACCGGGCAACCCAAAACTGGCTGCTGTATTCTAGATGTGAGCTGAGTGAAGAGGAATAATTGTTTCCCTTCATGTATTGGTCACTGTTGGTCTGCCATTTTGCTGTTGATACAACCCACTATGCTGTTAGTCTGCGTTGTTGCCAGGATGCACGGCTGAATCCTGCTTCTCCTGCTGCCCACCAGACCCTTGTGTGCCTTCCACCAGCGCTGCCATCCTGGTAGGCAGTGCCCAGCCTGTGTCGTGGCAGAGTTAGTCCATCCCTGGTGCAGTACTTGGCATTTGTCCTCCTTGAATTTCATGAAGTTCCTGCTGACCCGCTCACGAGGTCCTCCTGACGGGCAGCCCTTCCCTTTGCTCCCCTCCGTGTAGAGCCATCTGCAAACTTGATGAGGGTGTTTTGTGTGTCCCCCTCCAGGTCACCGAGAAGGGTATTAAAAAGGGCAATTCCTGGGGCAGACTCCTGAGGGGCTCCGTTCATAACTGGCCTCCGGGTAGTTTTCTGAACTTGAGATTATTGCGTTGAGGGATTTCTGGAGTACGTTACTGGGATATTGTGGAGGCTGATGAAGAGGATGTAGGACAAGAATCTTTAGTAACCAGGCTTCTCAGGGAACGGTCCTTTGACTATGGATGAATTTCTGAAGAGCTGAATAGACAGAACAAGCCATATAGTGGTTGAATTTACTTAGAACAAAAGTCTTAAAAATTAGGAAAACCTTTATTGTAGAAAAACCAAGGCGGTGATAGTTCTTTGTTATGAAAGAATTGTGTGTGTTCGGGGAAACTGGGTAGCTCTAGTTACACTGCTGAAATTCAACAAATTATTATTTTAACAATTATTCGTTTGCACCCTTACCTAGAATACTTGGCAGAGTTTTCCATCTCAAACCTCTTTTCTGGATTCTAGTTAATTAAATTTCCCATCTTGCTTGCATTTTATCTTTCAGAATAGGGTTTTTTGGTTGATAGCTTTGCTTACACATGTTTGCATAATAAAATGGTGCATGCTGAAATAGGTCTTGATATTGCAAGTGTGACTTGCAGAAATAGCTCCTACCAATATGAATAGTCCCAGGGACTTCAAGGACTTAATTTGCATGAGTAACAGTTGTAGCATTGGGATCTTAATGCGTATGTCTGCTTTCCATTATATGTTCAGCTTTCAGCAACTTCAGCGGAGTTCCATCTCTATTACAGAGGACACCAAGAAAGACTTAATTATTTTTTTTTTAGCGATAAAGCAAAAATCAGTTAAAAAGCACATATGCATATTGCTAAAATCCTTAAGGTAACATGTACAATATGGAGTCAGTGATGGCTTAAGTTAGTTTAAGAGATAACGACTTCAAAGAATCATTAAAAAAATTAATATCAGAAATATATGACAGAGAAAATCCAGCTCTGGGAAGAGTGGGAATGATGTGCTGTAGTGATGTAATAAAATATACATTTAAATAGACACTGCAGATCAAAAAAAAAAAAAATAAAGAAGAGGCAGAGCTGGGGTGAGGGAGAGCCGGAGGAGACCGAACCCCTTTCACGTGGCTTGGCATGCGCCGGCTGCAGGAGCTGCCTGGCGGCCCCGATTCAGGGCAGTGCCGCTGCTGCCCTTCCCGTGGGGCCGGCGATGGGGCGTCCCCCGGCCAGCCCTGACAGGAGCCCTGGGTGCTCCCCCGGCTGCCAAATCCTACTTTCCTGCAGTGTTTCGCATACCCGTCAATGTTTCACAAACATTTATTTTAAGTCTTGGGCTCATTCAGTGGAAAACCGATTCAGTGTAATCAGAGTATTTACTGTTTTATGGTGGGGCAAATCCAATAATCTGTACAACGTGCAACTGCTGATTTCTTTGTATATAAAATATATACGTGTCTGTGCACACGCACTGAGTTTTCTATCCAGAAAACTGTCAAACTGGGACTACTCATACATATGTCTTTGTGGGACTATAGCTTAGTTTTGTATGTATATTCATACAGCTAATTTATATCCAATACTTTGTAATTATTTTGAATTGAGGAATTCTTAAGTGTAACCCATATTCTTGTTTCTGTAGCTTAGGTGTTTTTTGTAATATATCAGTATATTAGACTGTAGAGTGTTTTTTCTATAAACTCAGCACAAAGTATCAGGTGTCTAAAAAACTAAGAATTTGCCCTTTAGCAGTGTTTGGGGTACAACTGGTGTTTTTAAATAACTGTTGTTAATAGGATTTTATTTCCTCATATTCAATTAATAGTTTTTTTTTCCTAAAGAATTTTTATTAGTAGTGCAGTAGTGCAGGCTAAAGTACGCGCCAGTGTGCTCTGGGCTGCAGCTTCGCCTCACCGACACAGGACTTCACCTGCACTAATGCTTTTGAAAATAAAGGAATTGGTTTTGCTTGTGTAGAACAACTGTGAGCTGAAATTGTCTCATACTCTGTTAATGCTTTGTTTTACTGTACTAGGATAAACTTCAGTAAAATTTAAAAATTCTTTCCAAGTGGTTAAAAAAAATGCTCTGATTTCTCCTTCAAACTGTAAAGTGTAGTCACACCTCTTCTCAAAGGGTCATGAATGTATCACCAAAGCTACATAAACACACTGTCACGGATTTTTCTGTTCAGAGAAATGAAGTTATGACTTTATGTTCTTTAGAGGTTTGTTGTTTTTTTTTTTTTGTGGGAGGTAAGCTAATTCTGTTTTGTTTTGTTTTTTGCTTTAGCTAAAAAACTAGGAATTACTGATGTGCCGGCTGAGGTGGTTACTTTTATTTCCCATGCAACACAAAACAGATTAAGAACAGTGATAGAAAAAGTAACCGTGATAACCCAGCACCGAATGGAATCGTACAAAGTAAGTGTGCAAAGAAGGGTATCTTACGTTACAGAGCGATGCAGTGTGGTGCCGTTTTTTCGTAGCACACGGTAGGTGTTTTGTGTTCGTCCTGTGTGCAAAGAGTGTTTTAATCGCAGGTTTGCCTGCCTCAGCAAATAGAGAGCGGTGGTGTCATAGCACTGCTTGCCAGACCTGTCTCCCTCCTCTGTGATAGAATTTGTGTGTAGAATTATGTTTTCATCCTTCTGTGCTAAAGCGTCTAGCATGGAGCTATCTCTGCTCATGGATTGCGACGAAGACTGTTGATTCCTGATGCCTCCTTTTTTGACCAAGGTAACCATTGATTGGATTGAAATTGCTTCAATAGATAGGAATCTATAGTAACTTGACATCTCCTTGGCTGAGAGAAATACTCACATTTTACAAAAGCTACCAATTTGTCTTAAACCAGCAACTGAGGAGTTCAACTAAACAATGATGTTCTCTTTAAAAAAAACATTTCCAGGAAAAATGCTACTCTGATTCCATTGTTAGGGATTGTATTCTTGAAGAAAATTGAAAAAATGTAGTTATCTTAAATCGGGGGGGAAATTTAAATAAGAATCTGCAAAGCAGTTTGAAATTCAAATAGATCAAACATCAAACATCCTTATTGATAAATACGAAATGTCTTTTTTTGATAAAAGTAAGATGCTAATAGTTGTTAAACTGGTGTAAAAGCAAGATGGCAATAACCACAGTTGTGTGTTGTGTCTGAGCTGTCCTTAGATTTCTTTAGTGCACATATACATTGAGTAGCTCCGGTTTGGGTTTTTGCCTGTTTTGGTGGGTGGGTTTTTTTTTTGTTTGTTTTCCTCTGGTGAAAGCCTGGTCAAACAGCTTTGGACTGTTTTGCCCACCTATTTCCCAAACCTGAGTCACAGTTGGACTAATTATATGTGGCATTTGCAAGAAAAATTATCTTTGGCATCTGTGATTAGAATCAACATTACTGTGATAGAAAAATGGATTAAAAAAAGTAAAGGCCTCTATGCCTGTGCGTTACCTACACTGACGTCTTTCTTCGCGATTGGTGGATATATTCTACTATATTGGACTAAAAGTAAAAACGCCTTGTTTCTTTCCAAGACGCATCATCAGCTTCAGCAGTGTTTAATCCCTCCTTCCTTCTCCCTAAGATGTTGTCTGAGAAGAAAACACTTCGCTTAGTCTGTGTTAAGACAAAGATGCACTTAAAATAACATCTTAACAGATTCTTAGAAAAAACCCTAGTCTTGTCTCCGATTGAATTGTAGCATTTTCATTGTCTTCTGAATATTTCTTGGTTAATGGTTTTCTTTGATTTCATAGCATTGCAGTCAAAAAGGAAAATATGAGGCAGATAAATGAGATGGAAGTAATAAAAATAACTTATTTTTCTGACTGACATTCTGAGTGTTTCCCATGTGGCTTGTGCCATAAATTCGTGGTGTTTGTTGGGTACCAGGAAAGCTTGCATGCTCTTAGTTGTTGTAAAGTTCTTCTATTTTAATTGTAATTAGAGGCTTATTTTCAACTGAATTTTTAGCTTTAATGTTTTTATAATGCTGCATCTTGATCATGTCTGTTACTAGTTCAAGATGTGTACAAAGGCAGGAATTGCAGTTTATAACCAGGCTTATATCCTATATCTAGGATTGTTCAGTAAGTTAAGCATCTTGGGTTTTTTTTAATCAGTAAGTCTGTTGGTTTTATTTTTTTAACTCTTTGATATATCTGGTGCTGATAAATCAATCCTTGTTTTTTAGATTTGCTTAGATATCAATTAAATAATCAGATTCTGGCTACATTGTTAAAGATAGGCTGGCTTCATTCCCCTGAGCTTAAAAAAAAAAACAGTTGTTTTTTTTTATTTATGGTTAGTACAGTGGAAAGATTTTAATGTGTAACACCTATAGTTGACTTTAAATGCATAGTCTTGATGAAAATGCATGTTTTTGTGAAACGTTGTTCTTATTTTACAGGATGATGAATGGTACGAACAAGCTACAGACGTCCGATCACAGTTAAAGTTTTTTGAACAGTTGGAGCGTTTAGAAAAGCAAAGGAAAGATGAACAAGAGAGGGAAATCTTGCTAAAGGCTGCCAAGGTATCTGTTTTGCTCTATTTTTTTAAACTCCTTAACAATTCATAATCTTCAAACAATTATTTAATTTCTTGAAATCTCTTTCATAAACACATTTTGTTTCTTGTAACAAAAAGATAGTGTTGTGATATCACACCTTTAATTCATTAAGTCACGCCGTCTTCTCTGTGATGACTCCAGACCTACCTGACTGGAATGCTCCTGCATTTTCAAGATACAACTCTAAATTAGATGAATTCTTGGGAATATAGGAGACAATGGCTAACATTTTCAAAATAACTTGGTGAAATAATGTTCACAATTGCCTCTGAAATTCAATAGATGCCAGGGTTTCTGTGCCATTTGAAAATCATAGCCTACGCTTCTGGTATTTAAACACAATTCAGTAAATTGTTACAGATTTTTTTGAGGCTTTTTACTTTACATCTTGATTTTTTGGGGGCTTTTTACTTCTCTAGTTTTAAAAAAAAGGTTTGTTCATTTGTTTATTTTAATTTAAATACTCTATGTCCCAGTCGGTGTTCTGCTTTCCTCTATAGAACTGCATCATTTAACTGATTCATGCCTGTCTTCAGTTAACTATCAAGTCTTCTGGACTTGTTCCTTTGTAACTTTAATTCCAAAGACTGAATTTTATTACATGCAATAGAACGAACTAAGACAGTATTGTTTGAAGAGCGTACAGGTATAGATAAATTTCCTGTTTATAACTGCAAATTTAATTGTATATATTATGTCAAACTGCAAATAAGTTTATCCCTTAGTTATTTCAATTTTCACTGCATTTGCATTTTCATTGAATTATTTACTGTGTATTTGGAAGAGATTATACAGAACAACTCAATGCTCAATTGTAGCAGCTTCCTGATTTTGTGCCATTAAGGTTCACAAATTGAGAGATGTTTTTCAAAAAACCTAGCCTTGCTTACTTCAGAATTATTTTTCTCAATTTGGCTACTTTAATCTGTCCTGTTTTCACTCTTAATTTATAATTGTTCACATTGTTAAATATTCCACAAATTTCCACGTAACATATGTACTTTTTGAATGTTTAGATGGAAACAGTAAAACTGTTTCCATTCTTAACACTTATTTTTTAAAAATAAAGAAATGCTTTTTTTTTTTTATCCCCTTTTCTCCATTGAGTGAAGACGTCTTGATGAGTCATGTTTTCTTTTCTGTGTATCCTGCTTGTTTGTTATGATGGTTGTTTTTTTTAACGGCCATTGAGGATAATACAGTAGCCTGTAGTCCTTAGTTCAGAAATGTCTCCCTGACTGCACAAAGCCTTACGCAGGCTGATCTGAGGTTGGGACCTCCTGTTGTCCCTTCCAGCCTTCATGGTTTGTTGTTCTTTGGTTTTGTTTTTTGTTTTGTTTTTTTTTTCTTGTTTTAGTCTTGAATGATATAAACTCCTGTGAAGTCAAAATTTAGGAAATAAGTACCTGATCAACAATTTTGATCCCTGTAGATTACAGAAAGAGCAAATTAAAGAATTCTACAACAAACAAATATAAAGAAAAGTCCTCTGCTTGATTTAACGAAGTTATCTTAATGAAAATAATGAATGCATAAAGCAACTTGCATAACCAGGAAGTGAGAGGAGGCAGCTTGGCATAAATACATGGTATACTAGGATCATAGAATTGTCTAGGTTGGAAGGGACCTTTACGATCATCAAGTCTAACCATCAGCCCAGCACTGCTAAGTCCACCACTAAACCGTGTCCCTCAGCACCACATTTACACATCTTTTAAATCCCTCCAGGGATGGTGACTCCACTGCTGCCCTGGGCAGCCTGTTCCAATGCTTAACAACCCTTCCAGTGAAGAACTTGTTCCTAATATCCATCGTAAACCTCCCCGGCGTAAATTGAGGCCATTTCCCCTTGTCTTATCGCTTATTACTAGCGAGAAAAGGTTGACGCCCACCTCTCTACACCCTCCTTTCATATAGTTGTACAGAGTGAGAAGGTCTCCCCTCAGCCTCCTTTACTCCAGGCTGAACACCCACAGTTCCCTCAGCCCCTCTTCACAGGACTTGTGCTCCAGACCCCTCACAGCTCTGTTGCCCTTCTCTGAACATGTTCCAGCACCTCAATGTCTGTCTTGTCATG